>JAQZBX010051289.1:0-19426 GCA_029593785.1 Cabassous unicinctus | reverse complement strand
GGGGATTTGAATCCAGACCTGTCTACCCTCGAGTTCCCTCTCTGGAGCTGACTCCCCAGTCCCGGGGGCGGCTGGCTGGGCTGGGGAGGGTCGCGAAGGCAGTAGCCCCTCCCAGGCTGCCGGAAAGTGGGTGACCCCTGGGTTCTGGCCCTTGGATGGGGTTGCGAGGGCTTCCCCAGAGCAGACTGCTTTGTCTGAGGGTGAGGAAAGTGGAGGGCTGGGCGTTGATGTTCCCTGCTGCCTGGCCCAGTGCTGAGACCAGAGTGTAGCGCTCCCTGCTTGTCTCTGTCACCCCCCTCTGGGTCCCTGGGTCCCTGGCTCCTGTTCTGCCTGGCTCTGGGCAAGGAGTCACTCACTGATACTTGGGCAGAGGGGCTGGCACTAAAGATAGCCCATGCTGGCCCTGCTTGGCGGCGGAGCCGGGGAGCGGTCACCTCAGCTGGGGTGTGGTCTGCCTTCAGCCCTGATTATCAGGAGCTCAGGGTGGCGTGAGGGTGGGCAGATTTAAGGTCTGCTTTGGGGCACTGGGGTAACCCTTCCCTTGAGGTTCAGGCAGCTGGGCCATTCAGATTGGTTTGGTGTGTAGGGACGACCAGGGCTTGGTTTGGGAAGGGTGTGGGGTCTGCTATCCCCAAGGGTGAATTCAGGGAGGTGAGGGGGCAGGGCCTCGGGCGACCCTGGAAAAGGCTCTGGAAGCTCTGGAAGCTCAGCTTTCTCCTGTTTCTTTCCCTGTCAACACCAAACATGGTGGTCCCAGACAAGGATGACTGGGAATTTGGTCTCTAAGAAAGCTAATCTTCCAGGCCCTTCCAATGAGGCTGGGCCCTAAGGGGGGGGGGTGTGTAGGTCACCCTGTGTGTTCCCAGCTCTCACAGGGACCCAAGTGGCCCAGTGCTCCCCATGGCCCACTCAACACCCCTCATAGGTAGCTCCTTTGCCCTCTGCCCTGGGTCTAGAAACCCCAAGGGCCCCACTTGACTTCCATCTAACCCCCCTCCTGGGGGAACTCAAACCCTAGCCCAGGCCACACTGCCACCCTTCCTGGGGCTTCCCAGGTGAGATCTTCCTCCGAGGGGTTCACCAGGTCTCCAGGCTCACCACTGGTGTTTATTTGTTGGAGGGAGGGGTGGGTCTGATTCTCTTTTTGCCCGCCCCCCCCAGGCCCACCCAGAAGGGTCCTGGCCAAAAGTGGGCCTCAGTGCTGTTGCATGAGAATCTCCTGGCATTGATGGCACAGGGGTGCGAAGGAGGTTCATGCAAGAGGAGTCCCTGGGCTGAGGGGGATGGAGAAGGGTGGCATTGCTGGGGCTTGGTGATGCTAACTCCCTACGGCTGCCCCAGCTGTTGGCTCTGGGCTGGTAGTGCCTTATGGTCTCCTGAACCCTGGTGGTGGCCTGTGGTTCCAGCTTTATTCTTCTCCAGCTGGGCTGAGCAAGTAACATGACTCGGACCCCAGCCACCCCAGAGAACCGCTTCTCCAGCTTCAAAGTCCTATTTTGGGAGGGCCAGGAGGCCGAGTGAATGCATATGACTCAGCCAGCTGGATGGGGGGCCCCGGATTGGAGAGGGCCAGGTCCAACTCTGGGGACTGACTGGGGAGGGAGCATGGCTGAGAGATCCAGCTGCGGCTGGCGTGTGGCGGCAGGGCTGGCCCCCGCCCACAGCGCAGCCTTGTGTGGGCAGTGCAAGGGGGCCCTGGTACCGCCTGGAGCCTGGGCAAGTATGGCTACCCGCCCCGCTGGGGGTTCCTTTCCTCAGGGTGCAGCTTGGGGAGGCCCTGGGGAGAGGGGTTGGCAGGGAGAGGAGGTGGGAGAATGCTTGCTGCTGCTGGGAAGATGGAGGACTGGCAGCAAGAGCAGCTGCATCTGGAAGATTCTGTGACATCAGATGACTAGAATAGCATCCCATCCATGGAATCTCTAAGCTGAGGGGGGACTCGGGAGGGAGCTGGATAAACCCCTCCTGGGTCCACATTCCCTTGGGGTTCCGATTCCCAGGAGAGAATTCCAGAGAGGTTGGAATGCTTGTGGGTTGTCTTGCTTCTTCCTTTAATCTGTGGATCGACGGGCCTCAAACTTTGACGTTCAGAGGAATTATGTACGTCCGCGGTTGTATACTATACTCTTTGGGGGACTGAAGGAATTTTAGAGGGGATATTTTTTTTTCTTTCTTCACTTTCTCCTGCCTATTTTATTTTATTTTTTGGTCTTACGCCATCTTCACATAGTGCCGACCCTTCACTATGTCCCTGCTGTATGTGGAAATAGTCATGTAAACAGGCATAGGGGGATTTTCCTGGGGGGCCATATTGCTGCAATTTTCTCACTCAGCACCCGGAGCCCTGCAGTGCTAGAGCCTTGGAGACTGGAGAGCCCATGTTCTCCTCCCAGTTCCCCCAGTTTCTGTCTGTGGAACCCTGGGCAAGTCGCCCAAGCGCTCAGCTTCCTCGTTTGTCTGGCCGGGAGGGAAAGTGTCATCGACCCCAGGGGCAGCTCCACCAGAGGACACCTGGGTGTGTGTGTGTGGGGAGAGCAGGCCTCGGTTATGAGGCAGGAGTACTGTTTGGGGTGGGCGGTACAGGAGAGGTTTAAGGGTGACTGTCCCCCACCTCCAGCTTTATCCTCAGCTGGAGAACTGACCTGCAGGGGTGACATTGCCCTCCCTACCCTACGGAGCCTGAGGGCTGCCATGAGGACAATTGATGGGGTGCTACGGGACTGTGGCTGCAGCCTCCTCTGGCCTGATGCCGAGCAGCTGTGTCCATGTCCGTCTAGCCCCTGCGCTGGGCTGAGGGAGTCCAGGAAAAGGGGGAGCTCCAGGGTAGGGGAGCTGTCGGGGGTGCCCTTCCCCCCCATGGAGGGCAGCCTCGGGTGGCACAGGGCCAGCACCTGTTTCCTGGGACCGTTTTTGAACTCGCATCAGGGTCTTCTCCTGGCCCCGGGGTCCAGCTGAGCCCCTGGGTGTGGTGGGCACGTTGCGCCCACCCCCCGCATCATGCACATCTGTGGGCAGGGAGCCTTCATCCCAGGGGACAGACGAGGAAACTGGGGCTCCGAGAGTCTCAGGACCTTGCTTAGGCCTGTGCATCTAGGAGTGGACAGGCTCTGGGCTGTTCATGGCCTCAAAGCCTGTGTGTGTACCCCCACTTTACACATGGCTTCTGGAAATGTCAGCATCTTGCTATTTGCCCATCAAGCTCCATGCCTGGAGCTTGGCCATCCTGGCTCCTGCCTTCTCACCTTCAGCAGCCCAGGGAGCACGTGAGGCCTGACCCTAGGTCCATCTCTGCTGTCCCATCCTCTCAGAAAACACCAGGGGCCACTCTCTCAGCTCAGGGGGCTTCACTGCCCCCTGCACCCCATCTCTAGCTTTCTCCTCCTATGTCCCACACTCATCCTTTCTCTGCTCCAGCGATCCTCACACTGTTCTCAGCACCCCTGTACTGCCACCCATAGCAGAGGTCGCCTCTCCTGATCTCACAAAGACTTGCCCCAGGCCCTCCTTCCGGAACCAGGTGCCTGGCAGTTCAGGAGTCTGCCAGGACCTCACTCAAGCACTCGCAGGCCGTTTGGTCCACAGCAGAGGTTGGGGGCAGGCTACATGTGCCTGGTTCTGTTGAGTGTGTGCTGTGATGTATGTTTGTGCTGTGTGTCTGTGTGATGTATGTGTGCGTGGGTGTGTGCATGCCTATGTATCTGTGTGTATGCAGGTCTGTGCATGTGCTTTGTGTGTGTGCCTGTTTGCATTTTTGTGTGTTGTGTGTGCATTGTTGTGTGTGTGTTGCATGTGCATGTGTGTGTACATCTGGGTATATGTGTTGGGTGTGTGCATGTGTGTGTCTGTGTGTATCTTTGTGCATTGTATGTATATGTGTACCTGTATGTGTCTATGTTCTGTGTGCATGTGTGTCTGTCTTTGTGTGTGCATTGTACGTGCCTGTGTGTATCTATGTTGTGTGTGCATGTATTTTTGTGTGTGCCTTTTTGCATGCATGTGCATGTATGTTGTGTATGTGCATCTGGGTGTGTATGTCGTGTGCGGGCATCTTTGTGTCTGTGTGCATTTGTCTGTGTGTGTGTCATTGAGTGATGTCATTTCCGGGGCAGAGGTGGTCTTTCCTGCCTGCCTCCGGCCAGGCGGGCGAGAGCAGTGCCGGAAGAGAGGAGGTGCTGGCAAAGGCAGTGAGAATGAATGAACCCTAGGAGTTGGGTGGGGAGGGGGGGCTGGTGCCCGCGTCTCTCCTTCCTCCCTGTGCTTGGCTCCAGGTCCCAGGCCCCTGTCAGTGCTTAGACATGCCCCATCTTTTCAGTGCTCCCCATAACCTGTGTGGTGTGTGGTTTGTCCCCTCCACTTTTCAGGGGAGAAATGGGGGGACGGCTGGCCTGTGGTGGCTGTCAGGAGCGCGGCAGGAGGGAGAGGGCCTGGGAGGGCCACATTCTAGGCCCTGAACCTGCCTCGTCTTGTCTTTGCAGACTGAGGGCACCCGACTGCAGAAGGATCTCCGGACCTACCTGGCCTCTGTCAAAGGTGAGAGGCAGGTGGGACACTGCAGCATACCTGCCTGGGCCACTGTGAGGGCTTCCCCAGTGGGGAGCTGACGGGCCTGGAGCTTGGGGTTGGGGTGAGTGGCCCTGGCCAGGTTGCTAGCAGAGGTAACCCCACAGACTTGGACCTCGGAGGGTGATAGGGCGCCTCTCCCCGAGGGCGGGGTGAGGAGGGCAGCCCCGTCCTGACCCTCCCTCCCGGGGTGACCTCAGTGTGGCCTCTGCCTCCAGCCATGCACGAGGCCTCCAAGAAACTGAACGAGTGCCTGCAGGAGGTGTATGAGCCCGACTGGCCTGGCAGGGATGAGGCTGGCAAGATCGCTGAGGTGAGTGGGCTGCAGCCTTGGTGACAGGCTTCCCCCACTGAGGGGCCCCCCTCACTCACCCTCAGGTATTAGATGAGAGGAGACCTTGTGACATCCCTCACTTGTGTGCTGAGGCCTCTGGACTCACAAAACCCTGTCCCCTCCCCTTTAGACCCGTGAGGGTTCTCACCCGTGAGGGGCTGCCGGGGCAGGAGTTATCACCCCTAGCGTATATAGATGTGGAAACTGAGGCCAGGAGAAGCCCCGAGGCTGAGATGGGAAGGGAAGGCCTGCAACTCCCCTGTGTCCGGGAGGTGTGGGCTGAGAGCTGACAGTCGATCCCACTGCTGGGCTCTGGCCTCCTCCAGAACAACGATTTGCTGTGGATGGATTATCACCAGAAGCTGGTGGACCAGGCCCTGCTGACCATGGATACCTACCTCGGCCAGTTCCCTGACATCAAGGTGAGACCTTCTCTGAAGGCCCGCCCTGCCCCCACCTGGCTGCCTGGACCCAGAGAGCTGGGAGGGAGTGAGCGACTATGGGCAGGGCCAGGCCGTGTCAGGGGCCGCGGGGCTCTGCCTTGAAGGCAGGCATCTCCCCGGGGTGGTCTTTCCTGCCCCCTCTGTGTCCAGCCCGTTGGGCCCCTGGTCCCCCAGCCAGGGTCTTCCTGGGTCTCAGGACTGTGGGGACGGGTGCCTGATTATGTGAAATGTGTAAGGGTGTCTCAGGCGTGGATGTGTGTGTGGAAGGGTATGTGTGTAGAAGGGCATGTGTGTGCATGGAAGGGCATGTGTGTGCATGGAAGGGCATGTGTGTGTGGAAGGGCATGTGTGTGTGTGGAAGGGTAGTGTATGTGTGGAAGGGCATGTGCATGGAAGGATGTGTGTGTGGAAAGGTGTATGCGTGGAAGGGTGTGTGTGGAAGGGCACGTGTGTGTGTGTAAGGGCATGTGTGTGGAAGGGCATGTGTGTGGAAGGGTGTGTGCTTGGAAGGGTGTGTGCATGGAAGGGCATGTGTGTGTGTGTAAGGGCATGTGTGTGGAAGGGCATGTGCGTGGAAGGGTGTGTGCTTGGCAGGGTGTGTGCAGGGAAGGGCATGTGTGTGCGTGGAAGGTTGTGTGTGGTAGGGCGTGTGTGTGTAAGGGTGTGTGCAGGGAAGGGTGTGTGCGTGGAAGGGTGTGTGCATAGAAGGGCATGTGTGTTTGTGGAAGGGTATGTGTGTGGAAGGGCATGTGTGTGCATGGAAGGGCGTGTGCATAGAAGGGCATGTGTGTGTGTGGAAGGGCATGCATGTGCCTTTGTGGCGCTGCCTCCTCTGTGGATCTGCTTGTCTCTGGGTGGATCTGTATGTGTCCAGGAAGCCAGCTGCCTCTGCTCAGTTTGGGGCTCTGGTGCTTGCCAGGAGCTGTCAGTGGGAGGTGAAAGGGACCCCCTGGAAGCAGAGGTGCCTGGAGCCAGGAGGTGACTGTCCTGCGGGTCCTGCTGGCCAGGTCCCCTCTGGGGGTAGTCAGGCTCTGTGCTGGCCTGGGTTCCCAACCAACGAAGCCATTTGGGGGAGAGGGCCTGAGGATACCCAATGGAGGTGTGGAAGAAAGGCAGATGGATGGGGATGGGGGTAAGAGGAGCCCAAGAGGGCTCACGAGGCATCTTTAAGTGGCTGAGGACTCAGGAAAACGGGTTCACGGTATAAGGTGTGGGTTGACCGTGACATAAGCATCACGGAGGGGACGGCTGCCTGGGAGGGGGTGCCACAGGGCCTCCAGTGGGCATCAGCTGGGGCCCAGTGCTCTGGGCCCCCCTTGCCCAGGGCCGGACCAGCCCAGGCTCAGTGCCTCAACAAAGGCGCAGGCCCTGCTCAGCCCCTTTCTCCTCGCCCGTCTCTCAGTCACGCATCGCCAAGCGGGGGCGGAAGCTAGTGGACTACGATAGTGCCCGGCACCACTTTGAGTCCCTCCAGACAGCCAAAAAGAAGGATGAAGCCAAAATTGCCAAGGTAAGGGCTGGAGGGCAGGCGGGGGTGGGAGGAGGTGGAGGCGGAGTGACGCAGTGCCTGCCTCTTCCTCTCCCTCCCACCTGCATGGATGGGGAAGAAGGGAGAGGGCAGGTGTCCCCCACCTCAGGAGGAGCTCTTTCCTTTGTCCCACCCCCACCTGCTCCCACTGTCCCTGGCCAGAGCCCTGCAGGGATTTACAGACATGACATTTACAGACTTGAGGTGACTGGGCCAAGGTCACAGAACTGGGAGTGAGTAGCAGTGTGGATATGAATGTAGGGGTGGGGGGTGCTGCAGCCCAGGGTGGGTGAGTGTAAGGCCCTGTGGGTGCCAGGGGCGAGGGTGGGGCAGGGGTGGGGCAGGGGACTCAGTGCTGCCCCTCCTGTGGCGCCTGCCCTGCCTTCTGGGCCCCTTCCAGCCCCCCTACCCCTTGCCCTCTGCCCTGCTGCCAGTTTCCAGAATGAGAATAGTCCTGAGCTCAGGTTTCACTGGAATGGAACCTCCTGCCAGGCCTGATCCCAGTGGAATCTTTCTGGGGGAGCGGGGAGCGAGGACCCTCTCTCTGCAGGCACCAGTGGTGGTGGTGGGGGGCCACATGGCTGGGGCCTGGTCACACCCGCCACCCCAGGGCAGGGTCGTGCTTGCTGAGCCCCTCTGCCCTGCTAACAATTCACGGTTTGCCTTGCAGTTGGAGTTCCCAGGTCCCTGGTCCTTGGGTTCCCCTTAGTCCTTCAGCCTCGGGGGCTTCCTCGCAGGGAGGGGGCTAAACTTGTCCATCAGCGTCTGGGGCGTTTGGATTTCATGTTTAATCTCTGTGTCTGTCTTTCTCTCCCGTCTCCCTCACGTCTCTCCTTTCTCCTTTGCCTTGACCTTCCCGCCATCGTCCCCCCCCACCCCCCAGCCTGTCTCGCTGCTTGAGAAAGCCGCCCCCCAGTGGTGCCAAGGCAAACTGCAGGCTCATCTCGTAGCGCAAACTAACCTGCTCCGAAATCAGGTGACACCGGCTTCTAACCTTGCACACGCTGGCGCCTTCTGGTCTGTTGTCCTGTCCTGTGCTTGGGGCCTTTTGAAAAAGCCCAGACGCCTTGCCCTGGGGGTGGGGGCAGCCCCACGCCTGGAGGGGTGGCAGGCAGGGCTGAGCCTGAGCCTGGCCTGTGGGCTCGCAGCTGCAGCCAGGCTGGTGTCAAATGCCTGAGCTGGGGACCCCTCTGGCTTCCCGTGAAACCTCAAGTCAAACGCAGAAGGCAGACAGAGGGCTGGGTGGATGCAGGTGGGAGCCAGGGTCTGTCCACCCAGTGCTGAGACTCCTCTGAAATCTGACATTCTGGGGAGCTAGGAACACCTTGGAGTCATGTGTCCCCTGTGAGGGCTCCTGAGGGCAGGAGCACGATGACATGATGGCCCTTCCAGCCTAGTACGAGCTCCGGGTTATTCTGCGTTCGCCAAGGAGACAAAGTGGTCCAGGGAGGGCAGTGGCAGAGTTGGGGCTTGTCTGCCCCTGGGTCATAGTTCCCTGGCCCCTTGCCATAGTACCCAGACTCACAGGGCCCCCAGGGTGCCCTGGGAGGGGCCGAAGGGAAGGTCCAGCAGTGTGGATGGGATGCTGAGCCCTGGAGAGACGTGGGCCAGGCTCTGTCCTGCAGTGGTTCAGGGGGGCTTCCTAGAGGAGGCGGCTCTCTGAACCAAACTCCGGGGCGGTGGTACCGCCCGGCTCTACTTAACTTTCCTCTGTCCCCTGCCCTCGAATGGGCCAGGCCCTGGGCAAGCCCGGGCTCCTGGGGGTGGGGTAGGTCTCGTGTTTCTCTCCCATTAAACCGACTCAAGGGTCAGGAGGGCATAGATGGGTGTGCCAGGAGCACCCCCACCTTGTCCCAGGTGGGGAAGGGCTACAGGCCGAGGAGGTCGGCTTTCTTTCTGGGCAGCAGCCCCATTTTTCCTCTGGGTCGCTTCCAGATTTCATCATCTTCAACCCACACATATCAAGTGCCTGAGAGGCAGAGAGCTCTGGGCCAGGCCTAGGCTCGCCGCCCAGCTTCTCACCTGCCTGGCTGCCTGATTTCTCTTGGGCACTGTGGTGAAGGCTGGTGGTGGAGGCTGGGGATGGCCGAGGCCTTAGGGGCAGGGCTTGGGGCAGGTGTATCTCCCAGTATGTCCTCAGAACTTCTAGCTAGAGGAGACGATGGGATTCCTGCCTCAGAGCCAGCGTTTTTGGTTTTTTTTGCCCAATTTTCCCCAAAACAGGTTTGGCAGGCCAGGTCCCCGTTTCTGTGGGATAGGAGAAGCCCCTGGGTGGTCCTCCGTGGCGTGGAGTGGGATGGGTGTGTTTGGTGCTCCTGCCAGGAACCCCTGGCCCGGCCTGGCCAGGTAGCACGCACACGTCGGGGATGGTGGAGATGTCCCGCCATCCAGCCAGCTTGGCCTTCCTGCTCAGATTGAGTTCGTATGTGAATGTGTCCTCCCTACTCCCCCACCCCCATCTTGTGCCTACTGAGCCAGGAGAGCCTCTGTAGTTAACCAGGGATGGTAGGCTGATGGGGCTTTGGAGAGACTGCCCATCCTCACGAGGCTGCGCCCACCAGGGGTTCCCAGAGGCTGTTATAGCTGCCCACCCCCGCACTTGTAGCAGCCCCCTGAAGCCTGCTGGCAGGATCTGCAGCCTTACTAGCAGGGAGGGCAGCCGATTTCGAGTTCCTGTCTGCTCTCCCTGCCCCTCACATGGAGCAGAGCCCCAGGGCATCTGACACCACCCCAACACCTCTCCCTTCCTGCCCTGCCAGCCCGAGGGCTTCTGGAAGGAGTGGAAGTGAGGCGTGTAACTGAGCAAGTAAAAGTCACAGGCCCTGGCTTCCAGGAACTCCACAACGGAGGCCCCCCTTTCTGCAGGGCTGCTGTGCAGAGGTGCTCCGTAGATGGATGAGCTGCTGGGCCTGCCTCTCCCTTTGCCTCACTAATGTCCGTCTGGGGAGTTAGGGCGGGGTCCGTGGGTGCTGGCTGCTCCCAGCAGCCCATTGGGCCCTCCTGGAGAGGGGGGCAGGTTCTTAGTGGGTGGCAGAACCGCGTAGTCCAGGTGGGCCTTGGAGCATGCTCGTTCCTAGTCTACGTTTACCAGGCTGGAAAAGCCAGGCAAGGAGCTCATGCTCCCTCTAGCAAGTTCCACCAGCCCAGGGGTCATTGTAGGCAGAGCAGGGATGGCCATCTCCTCCAGCCCAGGCCCCCTGGTCACGTGGCTTTGGCTGGGAGCCTGGGGTCGTAGGGCTGACTGGGGCTGGCCCTGGTGCCTGGTGCTGGGTGGGACAGCTGGGTGGGCTGGGGGAAACCATGTGCTTCGGAAGAATGGCCTTCAGGCCAGCTGCTGCCTTTGCAGCCCGAGGATGGGAGGCTGCTGGCGAGGAGTCTTCTCCAGGCGGGGCCTGGCACGTTCCTGGGCTGTGACTCAGGCCCCAAAAACGAGTCACCCTGAGTCACTGTTTCCAGCCGCACCCTCCAGTAGTGAGTGGAGCCCCTTTCCCTGGGCCCAGGGTCTGTGACTCACCCCGCCTCCCTTTGGCCCTCCGCCCCCTTCTCCATCACTCTGGGGTCCTGTGATGGTGGCCCAGCTGGGCGTGAGGAACGGAGGACTCAGGGCTGGGCCATGCTCACGCCCTGGGGGGAAAGGCTTTGGGAATGGGCTCTGGCACCCACTGGCTGCCCAGGGCCTCCATCCTAGGCCTGGCCCCTATCTTAGTGCTGCTTTCCTGGAGATGTCCGAGTTGCCATCTCTGGCCTGTGACTGGAGGGGATGAGGCCACAGGAGATTGGGGTCCTGGGGGGAGTGCAGATGGGGTAGGGTTGTAGGAAAGACCCTCCCAAGGAGGCAATGTGTGGGCTAGTTGCTGAGGCAAGGGGGTCGGAACACTCCGGAAGGGGAGATTAAGAATAATGGCCCTGAGGGCTGGAGACGCTTAGCCTGAGAGAGGTTCAAGTGTAAAGTGGCATGGCTGCCTCTTGGCTGGGGCCAGGGTCTGCCCCCTTCCCGGGGCCTCTAGGGAGCGGGCGGTTCCCCTCTTTTCAGTGGTTGCTACGCCCTCTTTTAGGGGGTGACCCCGCAGGACGTACTGCCCAGGGGCTGGAGTGGGTAGGAGGCCAGCCTGGGCATCCCTGTCATTTCAGCCACCCAGAGCCTTGGGCTGGGGGGAGGGAGCCAAGGCCCAGGGGATGGCAATGAGCCTTCCTGCCCCCCCCAGGCCGAGGAGGAGCTCATCAAGGCCCAGAAGGTGTTCGAGGAGATGAATGTGGACCTGCAGGAGGAGCTACCGTCCCTGTGGAATAGGTGAGGCCCAGGAGGTGGCCCCGCTCAGGGCTGTCTGTCTGCCTGTCTACGGTGCCCTGCGCCTCTCACCCTTGGTGTCCGTGAGTCCCTGGTGAGGGTGAAGTGTGTGAGTGTGTGGTCCCACGGGATACAGGTGGGCTCTGCAGGGCCCAGCCTGCCTGTCCGACCTGTGTCTTCCCCTTCCCCTCTCCCTCCCCCTGCAGCCGTGTGGGTTTCTATGTTAACACGTTTCAGAGCATCGCAGGCCTGGAGGAGAACTTCCACAAGGAGATGAGCAAGGTGGGTCCTCGCCACTTCCTCTGGGCCTCGGGCCGTGGGGCCACGCTCCACCCTGGCCAGGGTCCTGGCGGTGGAAGTTGCCGGAGGGGCAGGCCAGTGCAGGCCCTCGGGCACCCCCCTTCTCCATGCTGGACTTTTGCACATGCTGGGGACCCTGGCATCCCCTCTGGTCCCCGGGGAGGAGCAGGCTCGCCCCTGCCCCCAAGGAGCTCACACACAAGTTGTGCCCAGGCCCAGAGAGGAATGAGTGGGCTGGGGAGGTTGCGGCTCGGATTTCCTGGTCTCGTCCTGCTCTCCTTGCCTGGCCAGACAGCCCTGCAAAGGCAGGAGCCAGCCACTCTCCAGCTGTATAACCACGTTCTCAGGGAACCTTGGGCCAGGGCATGCCATGTCAGAGAACAGTGGTTTCCCAATCTATAGGAAAATAATCAGGAAATTACTAGAATTTTCTCAGTTTTCCATTTTCCTCCCATGTTTTTTAAGATGTTGAGAAAGGCCTGGTTTCTCTGCTGGAATCTGCTGTAAGAAGGGTTCTGTTTAGCTTAAATTCCCATATTGTCTTATTTTAATTTATCTGTAAGTTAAACTGTGAGGCTGAGTGGGAGAAGCCCAGTGTTGGCAGCTCCCTGGCTCCATGCAGTAGGTGGGTCTGTCTCTGACTATTGGGCCCAGAGGAATGAAGTGATGATGGTGGGAATCCAGGCCTGGGGCAGGAGGAGGATCCCAGCTTGGGGCTCTCCTGACTCCCCACCCTGAGGGTGGTTTTAGGCTTCCCTTTTCTTTCTTACTGTTCTACCTTCCCATCAGAGAATTGAGGCAACATATAAAAAGTTAAAAAACAAACAGAGAAAGGCATTATGGGGAAAGAAATCTTTATGTAAAGTTAATCCATGGAACAATAGTTTATAAGTGGAAGGAAAATTCATCTCTGAGCTTCCTGGTGGCCAAAGCAAAGAGGGAAATATTCTCAGTAATGAGAGTATATCACTATGTACATGGGAGAAACCTCCTCTCTTGCCTGTACCTTAGGTAAAATCTCTGGGAGTCATGATGTGCCCTGCAAGCATCTTTGTGACCAGAATCAATAAAAATTAACAGTACAAGTCTCAGTGGCATTTTAGGAAACAACTAGGAAAAAGAGGAAAGATGGTCCTCAGAAACAGTAATGATCAGTTATGTAGTGCACGTCGCCTGTTTTTTCCCCTTGGGTTTTCTTGGTTTGGTGTGCTGCTTCCCAGCTCTGAGGGAGAAGGAGGAGCTTGTTCCTAGTGGGGGACATGGGTGCTGTGGGGAGAGTATCTGGGTATCACTGGGGAGGTGAGGCAGTTTGGTGGTCCCGACGGGCCCCCGACCGCTTGCCCTGCCTCCCTGCAGCTCAACCAGAACCTTAACGATGTACTGGTCAACCTGGAGAAGCAGCATGGGAGCAACACCTTCACAGTCAAGGCCCAGCCCAGGTGAGTGGCGCCCAGGACTGGGGTGGGACGTAGGGGCACCACGCTTATGGGCTGGGGCTCCTGCGCACACTGGCTGGCGGCAAGGCGGGCACGGGCCTTGTTCTTGTGCCCCGGTCTGGGTCTTCCTTGGTCCCCTGGGGCTTTGGGCCTGGGGGCCCGGGAGCCCGGGGACCTTCCAGTCTGGCCTCCCTGTGCTCAGGGAGGCAGGAGAGGGCAGTGTCCCCACTTGTGGGGTGGTGTCCATCCCTGGAGAGCAGTTACAGACCTTCTGAGCCTGGGGGCCTCATTTCCTCATTTGTGTAGCCGAAGCAGCTAAAGGGAGGAACTGCTCAATGACTCCTGGGGTGGAGCCTTCTGGAATGTGAGAAGTACCACCTTCCCCACTCCAGGCTCTTCCTGGGGGGTGTGTCCCCACATCTGTGAAGGTGTCCTGGTGGCCATCGCCCAGCCTCGGCCCTCAGGGCAGCCCCGTTGTGGAGGAGCTCTCTGCTTCCTGCGGGGAAAGGTTTCGCTCCTCTGGCGTGGGGCCTGGGATTTCCCTTTCTTTCTGGCCATGTGCATGTGAGCGTGTGACACGGTGGGAGTGTGTGTGTGTGTCTGAATGTCAGTGTGCGTGACACTGGGAGTGCAAGAGATTTTGCCTGAGTGTGAGCGTGTGTGACTGTGTGCACGTGAGAGTGGATGTGAGCGGGAGTGAGAGGATGTGAGTGTGCGTGCGTGTGTCACAGCTCGGTATGGAGAGTGCCGCCCGAACTTGGCTCTCCTCGTCTGTAGAAGGGGGTGGTTGTCTCTGCCTCTTGGGGTGTCGGGCTCTGGCCTAGGACCGAGAGGGCATCAGTGAATGTCACTGTCCATCCTCCTCCCCTCATGACACAGCCCATTGACAGAGGGTCCCACAGGGTGTTCTGTGGCCCGCTGGGGGGGAATGCCCTCCCCTTTCCATGTACCTGCTTGGCCTCAGGTACTGGAGGGCATGTCCAGGAGGGGTGGCTGGGTGGTTGCCAAGGCCAGACCAGGCAGGCTTGTCCCTGTCTGCCCAGCAGCTTCTCGCATCCAGGCTCCTCTTGGGCAAGGGTCTGAGGGAAAGGGGAGGGAAGCGGAGGCTGGTGAGCCCAGCTCGGGCCCGGTGCTGGCCTGGAGCCTGCCCTTGCCTGGTCACCACCTCCTTTCCCTGGCCCCAGACTGCCGTATGCTGGACCTGCCTGGAGCTCTGCCGATGGCAATCACAGGACGGCAATGGCCGGAGGCTTCCGGCAGGGCCTTCCCGCCTTGGGCAGTGCCCTCTGTGTCCTGCTGATTTTGTTAGCACCACCCCAGGGCTTGAGGGAGCACACCAAGGTCAGCCAGGTGCCCGTGACTGGATGTGGGGTTGAGGGCAGGGCCAGTCTGTGCCCAGCGGGGCCAAGTTCCCCCTCCTGGCCTCTGGAAGGTGGGCGGAGGCTATTTACCCCTTTGCCCTCCTCTGAGCTAAGGTGGCTTGTGAGGGACGGGGCAGGCCAGCCTCGCCTCTGACATGTCCTCACGACGAAGGCCTCCCGTCCATCCCCACAGAAAGAAAACTAAACTCTTCTCCAGGCTGCGCAGAAAGAAGAACAGGTACTGGCAGTGAGTGCTGCACCGTGGGCTCCAGGGCCAACCCTGGCCCGGACCAGCCCTGTGCATGCACCTTATGCCTGGCTCGGGGCGCCACTAACCCTACTGGCCTCTGTGTGTGGTGCAGCTGCCTGTGCCCGGCCCGGGGGCTGTCCTGTGTGTGTGTGTGTGCAGGGGCGGACCGGGTTGTGTGTGTGTGTGCAGGGGGTGGGTTGGCCTGTGTGTGCGTGTGCAGGGGGTGGGTGGGGCAGGCAGAGGAGGGAGGAGGGTAGCAGGAGGCAGAGCGGGGCCCAGGCAGGGAGGTGGCGGAGGGCCAGCCATCTCAGCGACTACTTAATTTCGCAAATACCCCAACGCAGCCCCGGTGCATCCAACCCTGGGCTGAGTCCCAGAGTGACATTTACAGGTGTGGAATGGAGCAAGAAAGGAGGCCTGGAAAGGGGCCAGGGGCAGGGGCACTGCAGTGGTGGTGTTTTTAATTGCATGTGTGTCCTATATGTACATTTATATGTATATATTTAAGTAGACAAGTACACTTACATGAGAACACAAGTTCAAAGTCATCACACGTGTGCTCCAGCAGACACCTCTGTTCCTAGCTTCTTTTGTCTCCTCTTGGCCCCGTGCTGTTGAGCATCTGAAAGGTGGCTGGTGGGGCTGAGGGGCCGAATATTGAATTGTATTTAACCTAAATTAATGGAAACTTGAGTAGCCACCTGTGGCTCGTGTTTACTGTCTGGGAAGATGCTGTTCTAGAGTTTCTTTAGGCAGGGGACAAGGTGGATATTTATTCTTTGCCCTCTCTACACCAAAGCGGCCCACTGCGCCCGCCGCTTGACCCTTGACTTCGGGTACAGAACCACCAGCCCCGGGGGGCTTCCCTCTCACTCTTCCAGGCGGGAAGGACACCGGCTTTCGTTTGACCAGGCCCTGCTGCTGGCCTTTGGTGCCAAGGAGCAGAGGCCAGGATCAGTGTGCGTGTGTAGGGGGGAAGTGGCATTCCGTGTGCAAGACAGGGAAGCCAGCAAGGGGCCCTTGGGGTCAGGCTGAGGTTGGGATCTGCCTGGAGCAGAGGGGCCGCTGTGGGACATGTGGGGTAAACTCAATTTGCCCCTGGGGCTTTCTAGTGCCATCTCTGTCCCTGGCAGCAGGGGGTGGGGAAAGGCCCTGTGGAATCTGGTGGGGTGGCTGGGTGGCCCTGCTCCCCACGAACCTCAGCACCCTTCACCCCCCGTCCGTGTTCCATTCTGTGCCATCTCCAAGGCAGGCCCACTCTGGGAACATGTGTGGTCTCACGCCCACGGCCCCAGTTTCACATATAGATATGCACAGACAACACTCGTGCACAATTTCACACTTGGATATTTAGGGGCACACTCCGACACAATTTCACACACATATACAGGGGGACACATACACAATTTCACACATGGACACACCATGCATAATTTCACACAGACGCATGCCTTCATGCTTAGACACACACAGACATGTGCACATGACCTCGTACATGGTTACATGTAGGTGTGCATCATGCCTGGACCCACGTCCATGTACACACACAGTCACACATGACTCTGAGGGATGCACGTGCACATCATCCTCCAGGGGTCCTTGGGAGCACACATCTCTGTGGTCCCCAGGTGCACATGCCCTCGCATACGTACTTATGTATTTGTACGCCCGCTCTCGTACCACGGCCTCCCTGCATCGGGCTCCTCTCTTGTCTTGCTGCACAGTGACAACGCCCCTGCCAAGGGGAACAAGAGCCCCTCACCTCCACCAGACGGCTCCCCTGCTGCCACGCCGGAGATCAGAGTCAACCACGAGCCGGAGCCGGCCAGCGCGGACACGCCCGGGGCCACCCTCCCCAAGTCCCCATCGCAGGTGGGCATGATGTCTCGGCCAGTAGCCTGGCCCGTCCTTGCCGTCGCCTCCTCCTCCTCCTCCTCCTCCACCTCCTTCTCTTCCTCCCCCTTCAGGCCTCTGTCTCCTCCCCAGGCCTGGACCTCGACCTCCTGTGGGTCCCACCAGCTCCCCTAAGTGGCCCTGGCCCTCTCCGGGGGTCTCTCTGTCTGCACCCCACCCCACTGCAGTGCCCTCCCTCCCCGCTGTCCCTGATCTTTCAGCTACTCGACTCTATCTCCCTCTTCCTCTCCTCCCCCAAGCGTCCAGAGCCTCCGGAGGCAGCTGCCTTTCCCTCTTTCTCACCTTCTTTCTCTTGCAGGGGCTGAGGGGGGAGCCCAAACCAGGGGGCTGCGAGGGACCTTTAAAGGGCCAAGAAGAGCCAAGGGCTCAGTGAGGGGTCTGCAAGGTGGCAGGGGGGCCCTGGGCTCTGGACCGTCCCCTCCTAGCCAAGCCCGGCCAGGCATCCTGGGGCGTCTGCCGAGCCTTGGAGACCGGCCACCAGGAGGAGGCCCAAGCTGCCCAGCAGGAAGGGGCAGTGGTGGACTCTCCCTGAGGGGGCTATCTCAGCCCCTTTTCTTTCCCTGGCCTTCTCACTCCAGGCAGTGGGAGCTGGGCCCCCCCAGCCAGGCCACACCTGCTCCTCTCCTCCCCTCTCCTCGCCTTCTCTTTTCTCCTCTTTTCTTCCCTCCTCCCCTCCTGCCTCCCTGTTCTCTCATGTTTCCAGACCTTCTGCCTGGATTCAGCTCCACCCCAGGGGCTGCCCTGTGCTCCTGGTCTGTCTGGGAGCAGCGACTCTGCGTTGGTCTCGTCTTCCTTGGTGGCTTGACTGGGAGTGACTAACTGTGGCTTTGTCTCTGTCTGTCTCCCCGGACCCCTCACGCTGCTGGCTTCCCCCTGTGGCCCCTGCCCGCTGCCGGCCCACAGCTCCGGAAAGGTCCACCCGTCCCTCCGCCTCCCAAACACACCCCATCCAAGGAGATCAAGCAGGAGCAGATCCTCAGCCTGTTTGATGGCACCTTTGTCCCTGAGATCAGCGTGACCACCCCCTCCCAGGTCAGCCGCGGCCACGCGGCCCAGCACCCACCCTTCTGCTGCTCTCCCCTGGCATGGCTGCCTCCCCCACCTCATGCCTGGAGCTTCTGTCTCAAGAGCCAGGGGTCTGGCAGGAGAGATCTGCCCTGAGCCTGCCTCTTTGTCATCTCTTCATCTACCCATCCATCCTTTCATCCATCCTTCCATCCCTCTATCCCTCCATCCCTCCATTCCTCCACCCATCCTCCTTTCCTTCCTTCCTTCCTTCCATCCATCCATCCATCCATCCATCCATCCATCCATCCTCCTTCCATCCAATTCTGAGCATGGATGGTAGACAGGTGAAGGTACCTGTCTGCCCTCCCCAATGAATGGTCAGACCAGCAATGGCCTCACAGTGTGACAGGAGTGGGGAGGGGGTGAAGGGGAGGCTGTGGGAGCATGGCAGAACTGGGGGTGAGGTGGGAGGGTTGCCTGGAGCAGGTGACATTTGCCAGGTTGCTAAGAGCAGAGAGGGTGCTTTAGGCAGAGAGGACAGCTTGCAGAGAGCCCTGGAGCAGTGGGAGGTGGGGGTCAGGGGCGCCTGGTAGTTCAGGGTGGCGCTGGTAGGGGCAGTGAGAGGAGGGGCAGCTCCTGGCCAAGGCACCTGGGCTCTGCTCCCAGGGCTGCTGACGGCACTTGGAGGTGGAGGCGGGCAGCAGAGCAGAGCTGCTGGGCGCCCTGAGTGCCCGCTTTTCAGGCAGATGGAGAGCAAGAGTTCTTTGTGGGGGCATCGATCTCTGTAGCCCCAGTCAGCTCAGAGAGGTGCCTTGCCCAGCATCCCTCAGGGCCGTGACTGCCAGTGCCTGGTTCCTAGACCTCAGGAACTCCTTCCCGGTGCCAATCAGGCCCTCCCCAAGCAATGCCTCTGCCTTTGGGGAATTTGCCTAATTCCTGTCCTCGGGTGGATACCAGGCCTGTGCGTGGTGGGCTGGGAGGACCCTGCCTCTCCTTTGGGACCCTCTGAGCTCTGCCACGGGAAGGCCCCTTTTGCCTGAGCTCAGAGGCTCGCAGGGCACTTGCCTGAGTGAGTGTGCCTGGTTGGTAGCCACCCCCCGGGAGGGTCACTGTCCCCATTTAGCAGGGGAGGGCCCATGCTCAGCACACACCTCCTTTGCTCTGCTCTGCCTGGGGGCACAGCCTGGGTGCTGCTGCATTCGCGGAGGGCTGCCCTCACCTGGGTGCCAGCAGGCCCCTCTGCCTGCAGGCGGGGTGGGGAGGAGACTGCTCTGGGCCTGCTCTTTGAAACTGCTGACCCCTGTCCCCATGGAGCCTGAGGGGGGCTGGACCGAGTTCTGCCAAGGGAGGGAGGGGTAGAAGGGCAGGGCGGTGGGGATCCCTGTGGTGGGGGGCCCTGAGCACGTGCTCCCTGAGATGACTGGGCCACCGCAGGGTACGACCCCCAAAGGAAAGTCAGTTGTTGGGACCGTGGCTGGGGCAGGGTCTTGGAGCTGGGTCCCCCCGTGGCCTGAGCTCCTGAACCCTGGGGCTTGGCTCAGCTCGGAAGGCCTGATGCCGTGTCCCCGAGCTGGGGGATGACAGGGCGCCAGGGTGCCCTGAGGAACAAAGTCTCTGGTCTCGCCTGGCAGGCCCGCAGCCCAGCCCCTGGCCCCTAGCCCCCAGCCCCCTCTTGCTGCTGGGTTGTGGGATGGACACACGGTCCCTCAGGGGGCTCCCTGCCAGTGCCGGATCCCTCAGGGGCCAGAGGAGACGGGGTGCTGGGCTGGCCTGGGGTGGGTGGGGCTGGGGGCTGAGGTGCCTTTTCAGGGTCCTGCTCCTTCCCTATGTGCCCCCCTGGTGCAGCACAAGGGCGGGCAGAGGAGAAGGAGACCTCGGGGGCAGCTGGGTGGAGTCCACACTGGCCCCAAAGGGAAAGCCCCCTGCCCAAGATGGAGGCCACAGCCAAGTCAGCCCGCCTGGGCCTCAGCCTGGCTCCTCAGAGCCTTTCCTCCCACCCTGTGTGGG
>JAQZBX010051288.1:0-19414 GCA_029593785.1 Cabassous unicinctus | reverse complement strand
TTTGTGGCACCACAGGTGGCAAGAGGGGAATAAAAGTCAGTGACAGCAACTTCTAAATTGACAAACCCTAGCATTTCTTAGGGCTAGTATACCATTGAGCCACAATCTAAAATTGAACACCGGATAAGATAAAGATAAGAGAAAGTTAAAAGCTGCTCAGTTGATACCCTGAGAAATAGGATTAAGGCAGGAAAAAGGGACTAATGAGACAGATTACAAATAAAATATGAAGAAAATTAAATGTATGTAGCCCCTGGAAACTGTAAAATCTTAACATACTTTTCACCAGAACTTATGGTAGAGCTAGCTGCCTGGGATTTGGTAGATCCTCATATATTAATTAATACTATAGGTGTACACTAAGGACATCTTAGCATTATTCTAGCAAATGAACCCAGTTATTGCAGAGAAAAAGGATGGCCCCAGAAGAAAAAGAGGAAGGAGGAGGAGGAGAAAGGGAGATGGGAAAGAAAGGAAGAGATGGTCGAAAGACGCTTAGGAATAATTTATCATCAGGCGTATCCCAGAACAAGGGCAGACCAGTTTTCCTCGGAGACAAAGTCCAGTTCCCGCCCCGAGCACTACAATCGTGTGCATGTGGACCCAGTAGGTTGAGAAATGCAGTTTGATCCATAAAGGGCTTTGGGAAGATAGCAAATGGTAAAAACGTAACATTTCTTCATTTCGCCAGCTAATACAGCTGGTGCTATGTTTTATACGTATTTGCTCATGTTATTGCTCGCCTTCCTCTTCAGTGCGGGGACTTTTCCTCTTTGGGTCAGTCCTGCAACCCCAGAATCTGGATCGGTGCCTGGAGCACACACTATTTGTGAAGTGAAGGAATGAATAGAATATGCAAGTGTGCAATGAACTGCTGAGTATGAATAGTATTTGCTTTGATGAATTTGGCAAATTATAAATCATTATATCAATTAAGTTAAATCCATATCTACTCTAACATCTTGATCTTGGAATAAGTTCTCCTTTATTATAAAACTGAGTTAAAAAAAAAAAAAGTCCACTCATCTAGTGTTTCTAAATTCCCCAAAGATACCAATTTTAGGATGTGTGAATGAGAAATCAGAATGCCCAGGGATAACCAGGAAATCCCAAAATCATGTTTTACTGTATTTTTTCATAACATTTTAGTGACATGTTTTAAAATAATAATTAGTGACCATACTAATACATGATAAATCATTTTTTTCTGAAACTAAAGGTTTCGGAGTTTTCCTATTTTAAAAAACACAAAACAAACAAATGATATTATTATTATAAACCAATATATTGTGACAAGTTATATATTCTATAAAATGTAAAAATGATCACTGTATGATGTGGATATTTCATAATAAAAAACATTAAAAGAATGGAAAACTAATGCAAATTCAATGTTAACAAAAAGCACTTAAAACTGAAAGAAGTTATTCTTAAAATGAAAGTTTAGAACAGACAATACATTTAATTTTTCCATCATTTTGAGCTTTATTTCAGAACAAATATTCCAGACATAAGAAAAATTCCTTTAATTTCGTATTAACAGTGGTCAGATTGTTAATGAGGTAAAGGCCATCTTCAAGTTGAGCATTAGGGTACACTTTGCTCATAAAAGCTCATTCCTTTTTAAAACGAAAATATTTTTGTCTGCTTGCCTTGATTTTGGTTTTGTCATTGAAACTGAAATTTCTTCTGCTAATTCAGATTTAAGATCAGTTTCTGATTCTATGTTGCAGTGTTCCACACATTCACATCTTCTCTTTGCATTTCTTCTGTTGCCCGTATTAAATATTCAAACACCGACAATCATCGGGCAGCCTGCACATAACTTTCGAATCCCCTAGCTAGGCGAACAGCACTACAAGGAGTTACAAGTTGAAACTGCCAAAGTAAGGACTTAATTTGCTTCTGATTCTTGTTATTTCTTGGAACATCATTCATAGCATAAAGTAGTTTATGCATTTACAGTTATTAATATGTGTTTTATCTGTAAGAATGTCTTAACATTATCAAGAGACAGGGCCTTGCCCATGTCAACAGCTACAAGCAAGAATTACTGATCAGAGCGCCATCACTCTCTCCCGCCTTCATTTGTCCCCATCTGGGAAATACCCCCCTTAACCTTCAGCATCTTGTGTCAGCTTTCAAAAATTTCTCTATGTTGATTGTTAACCTTTAATTTTCACAGGAGAATGATACTACTCTCCCATTTTCCCAATTTCTTTACTCGTTTTTCTCAGTAATTGGGTTTCTGAAAACATAAATTTCCCAAGAAATGCTGGGAAGAAATTCCCATAAAGAAACATTACACTTACCTTACCATATGTTATTCCATAAACACATTGACTTCGTGATTTGAAATGATTATCTGATAGGAAGTTGGGGAAGGAATCTTTCTTTGTAATGAATATTCATATGAGGTTTTTCTGGCATAAAGTGAAAACTGTGTTCTTTTGGATGAGATTAAAAATCTGTTTCAGATCTCATATTTTATTTTCTTTCCAAGCTGCACCTTGCTTTGTAAAGCAATGAAGTCAATTTTGTGCCTCAATCTTAAATCACTCAGATGTCCACAATGGTTCTAATATTTCATTCTCATTTTGTTAGCACTTTATGTTATGAAAAGAGATATTTTCCAGCTTATAAACCTATTTCTGACAACACAAATGGGTAAATGAAAGGACTAAAAGATAAATTTCCCTTACTAATATTTAACAAAGAATTCTTCAAACATTCCATTTAAGTACATAAAATAGATTTTAAAAATTTGTACCTATTCAAAAAGAATTGTTAGGCACATTGTTTTCTAACTTAGAATAGTCCTTTGCCATTTGCCTCACTTTTTACTCTTTTTTATTAGCTAATATCTTACTAAAATTCTCAGAATTTGATGAAAATTCTCCCAAATCTAATCAATGCTGCTGTTTTCCACTTTAAACATGGCACTTTGAATTATATGAACAGCTACTTGCCCAGCAGCTTGTCTGACAGCCTTCCTATTTGAGGGTCCCTGGGCTTATTTCTGGTCCAGGAACTCTAGATGCTTCTCTTGACTCTATTTGCCAAGGAACAGCCAAAGGCCTGCAGTGCTGTAGGCTTCATGACTTTCTCTTGGAGACAGCACAAAACGGAGCCACTCTTGAAGAAAATGAAGGTCAAAGCTCAGAGTATTGCTGGAGCGCTCCTCATTCAAGAAGACCCTTTTGAAGTGTTTTTGCAAATGGCTATATTTCTGTGTTTGTGGTGATGTTGGAAATGGTGGAGGGAGGGTGAGCTTAGGAGATCCTTACAGCTACAGAATGGATGCAGGATAGCTGGCACTATCAAGGAGCAAGCATTCTATAGCATAGATTCCTCTGAATATACACAAGTTATCCCCACCCATTGAGAGATGCTTAAGCTTGTTCCACGCTTGTGTTTACCAAGGCTCTGGGCCAGCCAGGCTCCTTCTGCATATGGGGAGGAGGATGCAGACTTGTCATTTTAGTGCCTACAAGGAGCTACAGACACTGTGTTCAAGGAAGACCCAAGCTCTGTATCCCACTCCAGTCCTGACTGATATCCTGATTCCATTCTGTTACCTCTTTCTTGGGCAAGTCTCTGTAAAGATTATTGGGTTGCCACATTATCTTCCTCATTATTGATTTTACTATCTTCCTCATTATTGATTTCTGACTCATTCTCACCTTCAAACCCAGATGTCCTGCCACCCAGCTAGTGCTTAGCCACCATCTTGACTGAAGGATCTCTCAGACGGTAGGAACTACTTAGCAATGATGCCTCAGGCCCCATTACTCCCTGTCTCTAACCAGCCCTCCCCTCTCTAGCCTCAATTCAACAGATCCAATTTTCATTCACAACAAACATGGTAAATTCCAACTATGGCTCTTAAGATACACAGAGCAGAACATGAATGCTATGAGCAGAAGGTATATAATATATGTAGATGAAGCAAAATATAACCATATATGATGCAATTAGTCAGTAATGATATGATATTTCTATTAACAAGCTTATGCAAAAAGGACTCAGAACAGAAGGCTCACTAAAATAAACGAATATATTTTGTGAAAATAACATAGGACAAAAATGTTTTTAGATGTAGGGGAGATGTATGATTTTTTAAATCAAACCCCTAAACATTTTTTTCTCTTTGCATTCCCTTCTCCAAATGGTTCTTCAAAGACTAAAAGTTCAATCTCAGCACCACCATTTTCTGGAATTTGGAGAGGTAATTGACACTGTCTAATGCCAATAAATATTCTTCCGTACCTTTATTTAAATTGGAATGAAGGCTGAATTACACCCTCCAAGTCCTCAGGGATCATAGATGTCTCCGGGCCACCAGAAAGTCTGCACACCCAAGTCGGCTTCTGCACACCTTGTTCCCCACTTTTGCCCCAGAAAGCTCCAGGTTACTAAGAAACTACCAGATACTTTCCTCAAGGACTGTTGGGAAGGTACATAACAATACTTTCATCTGATATACTGTTCATATCCAATATAACATCTTTTTTACTCTTGCTGCTCAGTTTTAATTAAGAAGCTTTAAAAAATAATAAGAAAAGCCCTAATTTGTCTTAAGGGCTTATTTTAATAGGCTTATTTAGAGGAAAGTAGCACAAGATATCGTATTTGGAAACTACATTATTTTGTTTCCTTGTTGGTGGAATTAAACCCCCTTTTATGAAAATATGTTTGTTTTTATCATCTATCTTGTTTTGTGTTCTGTTTAGCCAGTGCTCGAACAGTCACAAATTCTATTTTTTCTCCCAAGAAGGGGTACTAGGAGTCAGGGATCTAAAAATATAAAAACTGGTGTGGATGTGTTTTCAATAAATGGCAACTTGCAAATATGACAACATCAGCCAACACTTGCAAACGTAAAGTATTTGCTTAAGCCTAAGTCAGTAAATTGGATGGATATTTTTAAATGCCTCATAAAAAGCCAATATGCAGATAATCTCAGCAATTTTGATAGCACCTGTACCTGGGTCAATAGAAGAAAATAGACTGAAACTTTTCACTTTATTATATATCACCATAATAAGCAATCTTTACTAACACCAAAATAAAACACACACATACACACACACAGAGGGGCAAGTTGGTATGTTAGTCATCAAGGAACATTCATGCCTCTTCTCTCCCCATTAACAATTTCATTCTTCTCTTTCTGACATATTCACTCGACTCAGAGTAGGAAGAATCTGCAATTAGCACATCAAAACTCAATATAGTGATGGACATGTCAAATTACAAACTTGTTGCAGGGTTGGTACTAAAACTTGGTTCTTTTAAAAAAGGGTGAAGACTTATATAACCATGCTTAAGTCTAACCTTTCTTAAAATCCTGCAGTGGTTTCCTTTTAACCTGATAAAATTCCATATCCATGGCTAGCCTCTCCAGTTTCATTCTATTCAACACTTCCCTGAATTCCATATACTCCAGCCCATACGGAATGTTTATGCCTCAAATGCACTCTCATTCCCAAAGTCCTTTAGAAGGCTCAACTTCTGTCTTCAACTAGGTAATACTACTCACCTTAGAGGGCTCTATTTAAATGTCATTTCCTTAAGAGAGTGTATTAGTCAGCCAAAGGGGTGCCGATGCAAAACACCAGAAATAGGTTGGTCTTTATAAAGGGTATTTATTTGGGGTAGAAGCTTACAGTTACTGGGCCATAAAGCATAAGTTTCTTCCCTTACCAAAGTCTGTTGCTACGTGTTGGAGCAAGACAGCTGCCGACATTTGCCAGGGTTCAGGGTTCTTGGTTCAGGCAGCCCGGGGCTGCGTTTCTCTCCGGGCTTAGCTACTCTGTTTCCTCCACAAGGTCAGCTGTAGACTATGAGGCTCTCTAAAGCTTTGCTTCTCTCCACAAGGAGAATGGCTTGTCTCTGTCCTGAGGCCTTCTCTCCATCCTCACGACCAAACTCTCTCACTTCCCGGGGCTCCAGCTCAAGACTCCAACATCAAAACTTCTCTTTGCCATGCCTTTTATATTTTATTCCCCACCCAGCAAGGGGTGGGGCTCAATGCCCTACTGACATGGCCCAGTTAACGCCCTAATCATAATTTAATCATGTCCAGATTAGCAGACCAGTTTACAAGCATAATCCAATATATATTTTTGGAATTCATAATTACATCAAATGCCCAATGGCTACAGAAAGCCTTCCCTGAGTCTTGGATGGAGTTATATTCCCTTGCAATATGCTCTTTTAGCCACACTGACCTTCCCTTTTGTGAACACACACCATCCTTGTATTTATTTGTCCAATTTGCATCTTCCCCACTAGACCATATACAACTGGAAGACAGGGACGGTGTCTGTCTTATAACTTTGCTCTCCATTCTTTAGGCAGTGCCAGGCACATGGACATTCAATTAAAATTTGATAATTAATTGTTAATTGATTAATCAAGTCTTCTTGCTTCCAATGCTTATTTCTGAATTCTGCTTTTTCTGAATATACTGTTTTTCAAATATAAAATACATTTTACAAATATGTACCTCTATAAATGTTTAATATTTGTTACAGCCTAAGATGATTTAAGATGGTCCTATTAGCAATTATCATTACTGTAATTTCCAAGTTGTACCTAGTGAAAGAAGCTACCCAAAAGTCAAAGCATTAATGCAGGGTCCCACTTTGGCAATTGAAGAGTCCTTCTCTTTTGCATTCTCCCACTAGTGGTAGATATCTGAGCAAATGCACATTTGCATCATGAATAGACATCATGATGTCTATTGTGCTATCTCTCTTCCTCATTTCCAAATCAAATCCTACACATAAGCAAATTTGTCTAGGAATATATTTTAATCATATTGAGACCTTTATCTCTCAGTTAAAGCAAATTCCTCATTCTCATTTGTTTCCATTATTTTTCATCATCTTTTTCCTTTTCAGATAAGTAGCCCATACATTTCCCAACAATGAACCTACCTGTCTTTTACTATACTACTTGAGCAGCTAAGCTCACATGGCAGAAAATTGTAAACTATTCTTCTGTACATCTAACATTATATCCCTAAGCTGCCTCATACCCTAGCCCCAACAATGTTACCCAATACTCCTAACTTATGAGCATTCTTGGATATTTGATTGAAGTGCAAAAATGGTACTCAGTGTCCAAAAATATTTTAATCATGTCTATCATTTGCATTTACCTGAACTTCTAAACATTCAAGTGTTCATGTTAAAATGGTCTACTGCTCTGATAAATTCAAATTAGCAGCAGAGGAAAAAAGTTTCTTATATTTACAAAAAACATTAAAATGGTTGGCATCATCCTAAAAACTGGGCTGATTGATTCTGGGTCACTGTACATGTGAAATGGTCTGATGGAGGGAAACAGGATGACTCACAGTAGGAATAAAATGCGATGAAGCAAGTGACTTGTGACCATCACTGAATTGAAAGCAAAGCATTCTAGGGGTGGCATTCAGAACTCAAAGGGGTCTGCTGCCGGGTCCATACCAGATAATGTCTACCAGGAATGATAATTCGACCTGTCACTTAAATGGTCATAAGTGCCTAAAACTCCATATGATATAGTGACATTTTAAATTTTTAAAAATCACACGATAATCCACATAGTGGACTATATATTTTTTTTTTCTCAGTTGTTTACAAATGATCTTGCCTGTCCCTGATTTTTCTGGGCATTGAGCCCAGTTCGACTTAATTTTTATTTATTCACATGTATCATGTTCCAGATTATTTCGAGATGGACACATGTTTATTAGCACTATCATATGTAGCATAGTTAAATTTGAACTTAGGGAGAGAACAAGGGAGGGTAAGAAAAATATAGGTTCCATCAACAACAGTAATGATGTGGCATGATGTAGAAATCAAGTTGAAGACAAACACATGGGAATCAGCTAACAACCTGCCCTCACTTTCATATCACACCAGGAAGGCAACCTCCAAGCGCCATTGTTCAGACATGAAAAGAAAGATCATTAGGTTCTAAAGGACTAACTTCTTTTGAAAATCAGATTTGGACTCTTGCTCGGCCCAATCAAGAAAGACCCAAAAGGCCTAATTCTTATTACATACCTCTGCACTCCCATTTGCCACTCCTATGCATGAAATGCTCATTAATTTCAAAAGATCTGAGCTGCCTTGGTCGAGTGAACAGGATGAGTGAAAACTGGGTCACATGCTCTTCACTAAGAAATGTTGGAAAATGTCAATGATATTGAGCAAGCACACAGCTTGCAGGTAGTCAAAAAGCCTCTTTCATTAAAAATGTAACAAGCAAAACTTATGTCAATGGACATCAGGAAATTGCCCTCTGACATTGTCAAAAACAGATAAATACTGGACGTCATGGGTATATGTTCTAAACTGGTTCCTCATGTCTTCCTCTGATTACTGAACCTCAGACAACTGGCCAATGGCCTCAGAATTCACGCTACAGAATTGGTATGCAATGTTCTTGTTGACTCTCTAAGATGACTGTACTTAACACAATCAGCAGACTTGCATTGACTCAACCATGTATCCTGTCCCCAATCCAAATAACTAATAATATCCAAATAATATAGGACACCTGTCCTACATTGTAATCCAAGGTGAAGAAAGTCTTCTTTATTGTTTCATGGCAGAAAATTACTAGATGCCACTTTTGATGTGGTAGTTCTAGAGGTTTCCCTCAACTATTATGCCACTTTTGTCATAGAGAGATAAGGGAAGAGAATTGTTCAAAAATGGCTTTACCCATTTTTCTGGCAAAAAATAATTGGAAAATTGCATAATTGTCCCACTGATTAAAGAGTGAAGACCTGGATTAAATTAGGAAAAAGATGTTTATATTGTATTTTTTTTCTCAAAAAAGATATACTTTAAGGGCATTACAAGAACAAAATGAAGAAACACACATGTATTTTTCCTTGTAAGAAGGAATTAGTACCTTGATTACTATACAAATTTAAGGAGAAAAATAGCTCAAAACTGAAATTGTATTATTCTTTTCAGAGATTTATGACCAAAAGATCATGACTTCTAGACAAACTACCACCTAAGATATGAATAAAGAGAAATCACAAAACTTAGATTTATCAGATCATTTTGAATACAAATGACTGAAAACCATACCCCAACTAGCTTTGGCATAAAGGGAATGTATTGGCTCATGTCACTGAGAAGTCCAGAAGTAGCACTATCTTTAGGCAAAGTAGGGATTCAATCAGGGGCACTGGGGACCAGCTCTCCCCGTCTCACTCTTGCTCTCACTACTGCTTTCACTCTCACTGGCTCTCTTTCAGCTCAGTTCTGCTCTTCACTGTGGGTTGGTGCCATATTATACAGTTTCTCCTCCTGTAATGGCAGGTGCATGTCTAAAGGGAAGAAAGTGTCTTTTTCAGGAACCCCTGATTTTTGGTTATGATTGTCTATTGTGCCTCTCCCCAAACCATTCACCATGACCAGGGCAATGCAATGTCCGGGGCTACCTGCTCCACCCTTCCGGCTGTGGCTAAGACAGCTTCACTAAAGCCACATGGTCTGTGAATGGTGGACAGGGTAGCTTCCTATAGATGACTGGATGGGATCTTGATGGGAAAGCATCAGATGCTCATCAAAAAAGACATTATTTTTCCTTCTCTGGAGGATTCAGCATACAAATCAAAAAGAAGAAAATTTAAAGTATCTACTACCCAATATCCAGAGATATATTCTATTAATATTTTGATTCTATTTCTTTTATAGATCTCTGCAATTTTTATTACATTTTATTTTACTGATTACTATAAAAATTGTTTTTGATTTTTGGTGGTGGTGTTTCTTACTTCATTTTTATACCAATGGACCTATTTTATTTTTTACAAAGTTATAATCAGTGTCCACATATTCTTGGACAATGTACTTTTTCTTTATTTAACATTATTCCAGAAGACTTTTAGAAGTATCAATATAATCCTCATGTTAATTCCTCCCAAAGCAAAATTATATCAGAGACTCGCCTACTTAAGCCTATCCTTCTCTTTGGGCAAAGTGGTTGGGTGTGAAAAGTGTACAGAAATGTCTCTTTGGCAATCATGTATATTTAACATAATTGGAAACATGCTCTTGAACTAGCCTCCCCAAACCCCCATGTAGGATTATATTATGATCATTTTTTGTTTGTGTCTCTGAATAATATTTGGTAACATGAATTTGATTTGTACTTTGTATTCCTTTGTCTGGATATTTCATATTTTGGCTAATTTTTATCCTGGCACTTAAATTATTATAATTTTTGACTCATATATGAAAAAATCTTCAATGAATATTCTTGAAAATAAGCCTTTCATTGCATCTTTAGTTATTTCCTGAGTATAAATACTTCAAAGTGGAATTGCTGGGTAGAATAGTCTAAAATGCTTTTAAGTCTTTTGATACATATTGCCAAATTGCCCTCCAGAAAGATGGTTCCATTTATATTCACAATTCCACCCTTGCTATTTCAAATTTAGAAATAACATACACATACAGTTAAAAATTCAGTCTCTTTATTTCAATAAATTCTGTTTTCAGTGCATCTGCTGATTAGCACTGTTTATCTATATAATGTCTTTAACTCTGATCCCTGCATTATAAAATTTGAAATGTACTTATTAACTTTTGTACTAAAAAATAAGAAAAGTATCTTAACACCCCTGTACTACCTCCCTCCCTGCACCTTCTCCCTTTTTGTATATTATTATATTTTGACCTAAATATAATTTGGTCTTCTAAAACAGTTTTTAGTTTTAACCTTTTGGGTTTTACTTGGGACAGAATCTCATTTCTTTACTAATTAAGATGAGGAAATGTGTTCACAATAATTTCTCCAACTCTCCTCCCACCATCAAGCCCCCTTTTCCTCCTCACTATCAACTATACCATAACATCTCCTTTAGAGAGGGGTCATCTGGGTAAGTGCAGTTTATCAGCTGGAAGTGGTAGGAACTGCATTCTGGATATAATGTAAAAGCCACATGAATGAGGCAGGAAAAGCATTGCAATGAAGGATACGGGCCATTATACATTTTGTCAAAACCTATAAAATTGTGTGGGGCAAAGTGTAAACTATAATATAAACTATGGGAAGTGGATGTGGCTCAAGCCCTTGGGTGCCCACATACCACATGAGTTCAGTTCCCAGCGCCTCCTTAAGAAGACGAGCAAGACTCCGAGCTGATGTGAGGGGCTGGCGTGGTGAGCTAACGCAACAAGATGACAACGAACAAGATGGCGACACAACAAGGAAACACAATGAGAGACACAACAAGCAGGAAACGGAAGTGGCTCAAATGATTGGGCACCTCCTTCCCAAATGGGAGGTCCTGGGGTCATTCCCAGTGCCTCCTGGAAAAAAATGAAGACGAGCAGACAGCAAGCACAAAAACAATGAAGTGGTGGGGAGAGAAATAAATAAATAAAATAAATCTTGAAAAAAAAAACTATAACATAAACTATAGTCCATGGTTAGTGGCAATGCTTCAATATGTGTTCATCAATTGTAACAAAAGTACCACACTAATGAAAGATGTTAATGTTAGAAAAGTGTGGTGGGGCATATGCGAATCCCCTATACTTTTATGTAACATTCATGTAACCTAAAGCTTCTTTAAAAATAAAAATAATAAAATAAAATTCATTATGTTTTATATTTAAAAATGTATAATATTGAAACTCTGCGTATTTTGTTTATCGATGGTTTCTCAACCTCAGTATTACTGATATTTTGGGCCACCCAATCCTTGGTTGTAGAGAGGTGTGCTGTTCATTGAGGATGTTTAGAAGCATCCCTGGTCCCTACCAACTAGATTCTCTTATCACCCCACTCCAGTTATGACAACCATAAATGTTTCCAGACATTGGCAGATGGTCTCAGATGGGCAACATCACCCCTAGTTATGAACCATTGGTCCATAGGTAAGTTCCCCAATCTTTTTTTTTTCTTTTCTTTTTTTTTTTTTTTTTTTGTCCTCACTGCTATTCTGAGTTGAGGAGGAAGAACAGTCTGACTCAAAAGCATAACTGTCACATATGAAGTTTGTAGAGCAGGTACAGGTGGAGAGAAGGTGCAGCCGGATGGCTTCTTCCTTTTGTGATTAGAAAGTGAGTTTAATCTTCATGGGAGTATCTAGTGCTTTTCATTCCTGGGAAGAACTGATTTGTCTTTTTCCTCTCCAGGCCCATTGTGGACACTTATGTTCTACTTTTTTCTCAGGGGACACTACCACCCTAAGAACCAAGGCAGCAGTTCTTGAATATTATGCTAGGGCCAAAGGTTGCTGCTACCAATGTCTCTCTTGGGTTCTCTTTCAAATATATCTGTAACGTTTACATCTTAATGTTTTGGTCTTTCCTTATGGATTTGAGTCCTTGTTTCCACATTTTGAGTAATTTAAGGATACTTCTTGAAAATTGTTTTCAGATTGCTCTGAATTTACAGTTCATTGGTTGTGAATTCCCTCTTTGTTGGTTTTAATTTTTGATTCTAAGCTTACCACCAATGTGGATAATTTGCTATGGAAGTCTTATCAGGGTCTGGTGAGGAACATATTCCAGAGGGGAGGTTTTATACTGGCACTATAAACTACTGATTTCACTCATCAAGTATTTAAAGTTAATTTCTCAGCTCTTGGTTTCTTTCCAAGTAAAAACTCCAATATTGGACCTCACAATCAGGCAGAGCACAAATTTGGGAACCTATTTTCTTGCTGATGGTGACCCTTTCCATTACCCTGGTCCAAGGCATGCTATATGGACATCCATGGCCTGGTGGATACAATTTTGTTTAAGTTCCCCATTCTTATATCTGACAACTCTTCCCAGCTCCCGATTTTACTCATTGACCTCAGTTATATTTCCCTGACAGCCTTAACTCCTCTACAGAGTGGGCACGAAAACCCCACCTCAAGTCATATATCAAATTACAATACCCTATTGGGCCAAAGGCCATACCACTGTGACCTTCAAGCACCTGGGAATTTGCCTTTCTTATCTTTAAGCTCAGTTATCCATTTTATCTTACTTTCGTTTTCGCTGCTGTTATAAATTATTCAGTTGGTCTCTGTGTTCAGAAGGGAGGCGGAGGCAGGGCATCTTACTGACTCCTTACTCACTCAGTCTCCTGCCAGTGCCTCTGAGGGTACGGGGGAATAAAAGCAAGTTCAGTGTAGGAAGACACTGGCCTGCATGAGGAGTGGGATGGGTAGGCACTGCAGTAGTGAGGCAGAAAATAGCAAGGTGTGAAGGTTTTGTTCTCCTTGAAGGACCAGAGACCAATGAAATCTTTAAGTATCAGCATTGCATAACCAAATTGCTTTTAAAGAAGGAAACCCTGGCATTATATAAGGTAATCGATGTCATGAAGGGCAAAACACCTAGTGAGAGAGAACCCAATTGGCAGGTGGAGGATAGGGTCATACTGAGATGATATGATCAGGAGGAGCAGTAATTCACTGGTGGTCATGATGGATAAGGAAATAAATTTAAGAATCACTGAAACATACTTGCAGTGTTTGGTGAAAAATAAAGGGTGAGAAAAAAATAAGCAGGCATTTTGGGGGATGCTGAGGTTGCTACTTGGGAGATAAAGTACACTGACGTACAAAGGACAAGCAGGATCAGATTTGGGAAGGGCTGCACCATGCCTAGTGTTCATGTGAAATAGTACTCAAAAGAAACGCTCAAGCCTAGAAAAATAGATTTGGAAAGATCAACACAGTGGAAATAAAGACAGGCACGTGGACAACATCACCAGATTATAGGTAAAGCAATAAGTCATTAGAAACAAGGTGGAACACATACAACAATTAACAGCCACATGGAAGAGAAAACAATGAACAAATGTGGATGAAAAGGAACATACACAATAATAGGGAGAGAATACAGAAGACATGGCAGTGGTGCCAACAACGCTGAGAAGCAGCAGGAGGTTATAAAAGAAAGGATCAATCAGCATTATTAGATGCTGCAGAAAAGTCATATAAGAGAGAGACTGAAAATAATGAAAAAGGCATGTGGTGAGTCTTCAGCTGGACTAAACCATTTTGTCTATTAAAAAAGGGGATGAAGACAATATGATAATATATTAACATAATATAAAGGTGGTACATTTATTGGTGTATTACATTATTTTCTATACTTTTTATGTTTTGTATGTTTCTAGAAGTACGTACTATTTCATTACTAAAAGTTAAGAGAAGTTTGAAGTGAAAAAAATTAAGCAGCTGATTAGATTGGACAAATAAAAGACGTTAGTTACCTTTTTGAAACTCTTTCCACAATAGCAGTTGGCACACATGTCAAGCCATTTTAGCTGAAGGGAGATTGACAGGTGAGACATTGGGGACCAGGTATACAGATTATTCTTCCAGAATGTTTGAAGTGTAGAAATGGTGGTATTAGAGTAGTCACTTGAGATGGTAATAGAATTGAGTAAAGGGTATTTAGAATGGGACACAGGTTTGTGGACTCAGCAGAAAAGGACAGATTTAAGATTTAGCAGACAGAAGGAGTAATTGATGAGGAAAGTCCTGGCGAAGAGAACCTTCTTCAGGTCAATAATTAAAAGCCAGATGGAAAATTTTAAAATGTAGTATTTAAATTGCCAATAGTAACTGTGTAACAATTCAAATCTAAATACCAGTTTTTTGGGGACATAGAATACGTTAGTTTTACCAGATACAGAGGTAAGAAAAAAGTATGAATGTATGAGTCATTTGTTAATTTATGTATAGTCCTTGAGTTGAAAGGAAAGGTATATAGATTTAACATGCAGTGCTCATGGCAAAAAGAGTCTAAATGGCAAGTACCTTTGGAGAGACTGAAGAGTGCCTGACTTGAGATGAGAAACCCAAATTTGCATCCCACTTTGCCACTTGTCATGCCATGTGACTTTGAGAAGAAATTTAATGACTCTAAGTTACTGTTTCCTCATCTGGAAATTGCTAGTTAGCAACTAAAAGAATCAAACATCTAGGAATAAATCTAACCAAGGATGTAAAGGACTTGTACACAGAAAACCACAAAATATTGCTAAAAGAAATAAAAGAAGATCTAAATAAATGGAAGGACATCCTGTTTTCATGGATTGGAAGACTCAATATCATTAAGCTGTTAATTCTACCCAAAATGATTTACAAATTCAATGTAATCTCAATAAAAAGTCCAACAGCTTTCTTTGCATAAATAGAAAAGTCAATCATCAAATTTATATAGAAGGGTAAGGGAATCAGAATAGCTAAAGTCCATCTTGAAAAAGAAGAATGAAGTTGTAGGACTCACATTTCCTGATCTTAAAACTTAGTACAAAGCCACAGTAATCAAAACAGCATGGTAGTGGCACAAGGACAGACATATAGACCAATGGAATGGAATTGAGAGCTCAGAAATCAATGCTCATATTTATGGCCGAGTGATTTTTTAAAGGGGGGAAAAGACCACTCAATTGGAAAGAACAGTCCCTTCAACAAATGGTAGGAAAATTTGATGTCCATTTGCAAAAAAAGGAGGACTCCTACCTCACACATTATTCAAAAATCCACTCAAAATAGATCAATGACGTAAATATAAGAGCCAGAATTACCAAACCCCTAGAAGAAAACATAGGGAAACATCTTCAGGACCCTGTGTTAGGCAATGGTTTCCCAGAATTTACACCCAAAATGCAAGCAACAAAAGAATAAATTGAAAATGACACCTCATCAAAGTAAAAAACTTTTGTTCCTCAAAGGACTTTATCATGAAAGTAAAAAAAAAAAAAAAAAAAAAAAAAAAAATGTACACAATGGGAGAAAATATTTGGAAACTACATATCCAGTAAGGGCTTAATATCCAGACTATACAAAGAAATTCTTCAACTTAAATAACAAACAATCCAATTACAAAATGGGAAAAAACTTAAACAAACATCTTTTCAAAGAATATATACAAATCACCAGAAAGCATATGAAAGATGGTCAACATCATTAGCCATCAGGGAAATGCAAATCAAAACCATAGTAAGATACCATTTCACACCCATTAGGACGGCTGCTATTAAAAAAACAACAACAACAGAAAATAACAAGTGTTGGAGAAGATGCAGAAAAATAGGAACACTCATTCATTACTGGTGGCAATGTAAAATGGTGAAGCCACTGTAGAAGACAGTTTGGAGGTTCCTCAGAAAGCTAAGTATGGCACTACCATATGACCCAACAATCCTACTACCAGGTATATACCCAAAATAAATGAAAGCAAGAATTCAAACAAATATTTGCATGTCAGTATTTGTAGTGGCATTATTCATAATTTCCAAAAGAGGGAAATAACCCCAGTGTCCATCACCAATGAATGGATAAATAAAATGTGGCATTTTTTAAAAATTCATGGAACTACACCACTCCAACAGTGAACCCTAAATTAAGCCATGGGCTATAGTTAATAGTACAATCTTAGAAATGTGCTGTATCAATTATAACAAATGTCCCACACCAATGCAAGGTGTTAATAATAGGGTGGCATATGGGAATCTTGTATTTTATGCATGATTGTTCTGTAAACCCACAACTTCTCTAATAAAGGGGAAAAAACTGAGGCTAGTAATTCCTACTCCCAAAGTTACTCAGAAGATCAAATGAGATACTGTATTTTGAAACCGTTTCATAAAGGAAGAGCATTATATTAATGTTAGTTACACATAAATATGCAGGGAGTTATAAAGTTGCTAATGTGAAATATGAATAAGTTACATATATCTATAGAGTATATATGTCCTACACGAAATAAACCCTTTCTATATGTTATTTAGGAATAAAAAATTCATTAGTTTAATAAAAGCAATAGAAATAATGCCCTAGGATTCCTCCCATTCAGTAATCCTATGAATATACTTAACTTTTGATTTGGTATGATTCCATATAGCAGACAGTGTTTTTAATCTTCAGATGCATTTTCAATTTTAGTTTTAGTTTATTAAGAAAAAGAAAAAAGGGGGGGTCCTTCCAAATGTATTTTACAGTTTTATAGACCTAGACACCACCAATAAAACTGGAAACCTTCTAGCAAAGAAGACAGATTTTTCTCTATGAGAGCATAAAAATAAAATACTGATTACCTTGAAAAGTAAGTTAAATTAACTCATAGTGCTAGATTTCATCATATTTTATGATTATATGAACTATCATTTATTTTCTCTTTGTATGCCATTTTTTTCTTCACTTAAAGCAATACATTTTCACGTTTCCATGTATCCTTTCTGTACATTACAATTAATTAACTTGCATTTTAACTAAACCCCAACTTGTTTGTATAAGAAAGGTAATATTTCAAGCCAGCCAATCTTCAATAAGCCATAGTGTTAGAGTCAAAAGAAGCTTCCAAACAGAATGGGCAAAACATAATCTGATAAATGGAAGTCAAGTTGTTTTATGGATAGAACTACAGTTCCTTATTTGTGTTAATGGCTAACTCATTTCTTCCATCTAAAGGCTCACTTTTGTTCAGGATAGTAACATAAGGGTTTGTTTCATATTACAAAGGAATAATTTAAGGCATGTTAGAGCCTTTGGAATGCATACATTTGCTTTCCAGCTCATAAACCCAACACAAATAATTTAAGTCAGACTGGAAAGACTGTAACTCACTGTTCACCAGCAAGGCCCACTGCTAATCCATATTTTATGGAATGTAGATATTTAATGAAATAGGAACAGTCTTCCATTTCAAAATGAAATGAAGTACTGGTTGTTCCGTAATTAAAGGGAAAAGGCTGTGACTCCCACTGCTGCCCTTTACCTTTCATAATTCATCTTCCAGGTGGTGACTCTCAGGCCTAGAAAAAGGCCCGGCTTGGTTCCTCATCTGCCAGGATTCCCTCCATCTCCATTTCAAGGTGCAGGGCAACAGGACAGGAACCATGTTCACGTTTCCACAATTGTCCTTTAAACCTAACCTGTGAGAAGATATTTAAAGTCCATTCCAGATGAATTTGTCTCACTACCCCAGTGAGATCAGACAACTTTTCTCTCCAAGGATCAATCTTGTATTCTTTTGTAAAAGGCTCTGGTCCACATTGAAACAAAATTGGGCAAGGGTATTGGTATGAGAAGAAAGAAGAGACCATTCCATCCAGAACGACTCATTTCTATCATCTCACAGAGTGAAACTCACTGAAATGATGGATCCACTCAGCTCAACTTGCCTCAGTGTCCAAAATGTTACCTTTAAAGATTTAGCCCTCTGGATGTAAACCATTGTGTAGCCAGAAGGACCCCACAAGAGTACAAAATCCTTTAAAAATCATATTTCGTCATTATGCCTTAGTATGTATTAACGATCAGATTAATTAATGGATTCTGGGAGAATGAAGCTACAGAACAGGTGAGCTTTTATAGGAAAGCCTAGGACACTACAGGAGAGGAAGTTTCCATGAGAGTAGCACAGTGGCTACTCCCAGTGACGAGGGATCAACATTGGGGAAACAGGCCCTTGGAATGTGGGCTGAAAGAAGACCTAATTGAGGGGACCAGAGAAGAAAACTTCAAAATCAGTTATTATGTGCATTTATTTCATACCTAACTAAGCCCCCTCCTAGTACTCACAATGCAGGGCATCAAACAACATATCTAAAGTGACTCAACGAAATGCAGCCTGAAATGCCTTATTGCCTTTACTGGGAAGGTCAAACCTTGAGCCAGAAGAATATCAGAGAGAGAACCTGACTACTCCCTGCCAGTACCTAGGAAGGGAAAAGGATGGGGAAGCGCTGAAGAGAAATACTACCTTCTTGAGCATTTTGCCTAAAGTCAACTATGTAATTTCATTTAGAGTAAATATAGGCATTGTATTCATGTGTGTGTGTGTATTTTTTTAAAAGATACAGGGGATTGAACCCGGGACTTCTTACGTGCAAAGCAGATGTTCAACCACTGGCTTACACCTGCTCTGCATTTGTGTAATATTTCAAGGAAAAGAGTCACCCTAATGTTTTTAGATCGAACAGGCTCGGCAAAATAACCTAAAGGCATTCCAATCCCAGGCCATCAACCCTAATGGCCAGCCATTAGGAGATCTCTTTCTTTTCAAAATGTAATTACTCAGTCACCCAAGTCCTAAAAGGGATAAGGGGAGGACTTAGCCATGTAAATGGTAGGTTACCATATTATTTAATAACAGGTGTACAAAAACTAAATTTATGTTTTGATTCCTAACAATGTTCACAGCTGACCACCAACATCAAAACTCTTAAAATGCTACTCTTTGAGAGCAGATGTGGCTCAAGCGGTTGAGCACCTGCTTCCCACGTGGGAGGTCCCAGGTTTGGTTCCCAGTACCTCAAAAAAAAAAAAACATCAATCAAAACAACTGAAGGAGCCAACTCAGGAGGCCGATATCTCAGTGGTTGAATACCAGCTTCCCACGTATGAGGTCCCAATGTTCAATCCTGG
>JAQZBX010051287.1:0-19427 GCA_029593785.1 Cabassous unicinctus | reverse complement strand
GTCCTGTGGGTGTGAACCCATCGGTAAACGGGACCTTTGAAGAAGTCATTAGTTAAGACGTGCCCAAAGTGAATGAGGGGCCTTAATCCAATACTGCTGAAGCCCTTGTAAGCAAAGGAAACTGGACACAGAAAGAGAAGCCCCGGGGAGCAGCCAGAAGCTGGAAGTCAACAGAAACCAGAAGAGAAAGGACAAGACACTGCCATGTGCATTGCCATGAAACGGAAAAGCCAAGGACCAAGGGTTACCAGCAGCCAGAATGCCACAGTCTTCGGCGAGAAAGGATCATTTTACTGTTGCCTCAGTTTTGAAATTCTTTGAACATCAAAGCCCTGAGCCAATAAATTCCTGTTGTAAGCCAACCCACTGCAGCTGGGAAACTAAAACAACACCCCATTCATAGGAATTTGCAAAATGCCCTCTGCCCATGGTGCCCCTTGATTCACAAATCCTATGAGGAAAGTAGAATAAAATAATGTGTCCATAAAGTTGCAAAGGCATTTTTCTCCCCTTATGCCAGGAGAAATTCCTTTAATGGATGCAATAGACTAACAGTTGAAAATAAAGCAAAATAAAAATGATTCTTGAAAGTGAACTTAGATTTTAAAAAACAAAATGGTTTTTGAAAATGAATTCTAAATCATACAAAAGTATAAATTGCAAAATGCCCTTGGAACATCATAATTTAATTCATTCTCCTCTATTTTGGTAGATGAATTCTCATTTTAGACATGTCAAAATGACTTGACACATCACAGGTGCACATGGCTGAGAAACGAGCACACCTCCCTTTTTTGGAAATCAGTGCCTGCACAGGGGCTGGTAGTTGCTCAGAAAATGAAACTTGCCAGATGTTAATGTTGGCTTTGGTAGTGGAATCTTCCTGGCCTCTGAGGATAAGAATTAAATTTACTTTGACTGCAGATATGAGCATCCATCCAGCAAACGTTTTGCTGAACTTGCTGTTTTCTCTAATTGTTCTCTGCTTGTCATTGAAAATGTTGCTTTCCAATTATCTTTTGCTGGCCTCATTGCACTCATTAGCCCTGCCTTACTTTATTCACAAAGTGAATAAATCAAAGTCAGGGTCAATGGGTTATTTGAGGATTTTTGAGAATCCCAAGACTCCTAAGGGCTGTTTTTTAAGAAACTTGTATTTCAAGTCTCAAACTTGCCTAGTGTTACTTTCTCTTCCCTTCTATTTGTTTGTTTGTTTGTTTTGGGTATTCTCCTAGCAAAGACTTACTATCTGACAATCCTTAGCTACCTGTGCGCCACATTATTTGATAACCTGTACCTGCTAGTGAAAATTATAGAAAGAACCCAGAAGACCTAGAATCCAGAAGGCAGAAAAAACCACAGGAGGAGAGAATGAAGCTGATCGCCATGTGTTGGAGCACCGCCGTCACCAGAACGCTAACACCTCTGGGAGAAACCATGGCCTTGCTGACACCTTGATTTTGGACTTCTAGCCTCTGAAACCATAGTCCAATAAATTCTTGTAGTTTAAGTCAACCCATTGTATAGTATTAAAACTGCCCTCATTTGCCAGGACTGCTATGACACTCTACATTGATTCTGCTCTCACCAAGATGTCCAAGACGGTGGACAGCCACAATCTTTATAGACGATCTAACTAGAAGGTTTAATTGAGCAAGTGGCAGTCTCCACTGCTGCAACCTGCAGCAACTCCACCTAATTAAACAAACAAACAAAACCACCCCTACCCCTACTCCAGGAACCAGGACCTCTAATCCTGCTGCGCATATAGTTTCAGGGACAGGAAGCACAAATTCCATTAGTGAGTCACTAGAAGTGATGGCAAGAGCAGACAATTCTGCATCCAAGATTTGGTTCCTAGATCCGTGTGTTCTGGCAATTGGTGACACCATGCCATATTTTGGCTATAGATTCAGCACCATATTGGCTACTGTTGCAGTACAGGCTCTGGCCAAACTGGAGGATAGTAGCCCAAGCACCCATTAGTGTCAACCCCACGTAAGCTTTAATGGGCCATTTAATTGTTTATTCAACTGGCTAATTCTAGGTAATTCAGTCTATGGAAGACAATGGATCCATGATCACACACTCCTGTCATACCTCTTTCCCTGTTACACTGGTCCTTGGTTTAAGAAGATGTTATTATGCAGTTTCCTGTTTGATAATCATTCATCACTGTAAGCACTCAGATGGTGGTCTGGCAAACCTCTATCAGATGTAGGTGTTAATTCCACTAAGAAAATTTCACTGCCCCTTCCCCCCAAATTGAATGTACCTAGGAAGGACACAGCAGGCCTTCATTAGAGGGAGGGGCTAGATTGGCCTTGGTGAGGGGGGCTGTGTATAACCTCCACCCACCTCTGCCATCTTGGCTATGCCATTGATAAACATTTGCATGAGTACTGGGTGACCAAGAATAAAGGCCAGTTGACAGCCACTGGACAATCCATCCTAGTATGGCCAAGAGTGGCTTCTGTATGGAACCCTGAATCCCAGTTAAACCTGTGTAAGAGGGAAGGACAGGACAGGTGATCTGAGGGCCAGAGACCATGGGTCACATGCCTCTAGGAGGGGATGAGGAAGTGCACTACCAAACTGGTCAATTATAATAAGCTCAGGGAAATTTCTCAGAGGCAGAACCTAAAAACCCAGCCTTATTTTAAGGAAAGATGGTAGAGGCAATAAAAAAAAAATACCCAATGGTAGATCCTGACTCTACAGAAGAACAGCTTCTCCTAGATACTTTATTAGCCAGTCTGCCTCGGATGTCCATAGGAAGCTGCAAAAACTTTCTCTGGGACCCCAAACTTCTGTAAATTCCCTTTTAGAAACAGCCTTCACAGTTTTCAACAGTAGAGACTGTGCTGCCGAGGAGAGAAGGGTAAGGAGGGCCAAGCCTGGGAATAGGCTCACTTTTTAACTTCTGCCATTAAAGTCTACCTGTCACTTCGGGGCCACCTGAATCCAGGCTCCACTTCAGCAGGAATATGCTTCAAGTGCAGAGAAGTGGACCCTTGGCCCCAAGCTGCCTTGCCGTCAGGATGGGCCAGGACCTTGCCCTGCGGGAAGACAGAGGTTAGGAGTGGCTCCCTGGATGACACTGCAAACCATCAACCGGGAGGAGCCTTGGGTAAAATTGTTAATTTCTTAATTAACATAGGAGCCACTCACTCAGTCCTGACATGCCAGTCAGACTTCTCTCATCTTGGACGTGCCTAATAAGGGGAATAAATCGGGATTCAAGATATAGGCCATTTACTAAACCTCTCCCCTGCAGAATAAGCAGTGTCACCTCAAAGAACGAGTTGTTAAGGTCTCTGGCCCATGATTAAAAAGTTCCTGGAGAATAGCTGCCCAGTTCCTTGCCAATCCTCTTGCACCACACCCGATCCTTCCAGTGAAAAAGCCTGCAGGCTTTTAACCCTTGGGAGAGGTGGCTAAAGGAAATGCAGCCCCAGTTCCTGTCCTGTTGGGGGCAGGGTTTCCCTGGATCCCTCAGCCCATGCCTAGCAGCTGCCCAGGGATTCTCCTGGAGGAGCAAACCTGGAGGTTTTGCTGGGTGCTTTGTGAAGGTGATTCTAAAGTTGGGCTATACTAAGTAAGTGTGTAAAATTCTCTCTTCTGGGAGCAGATGCGGCTCAAGCAGTTGAGCGCCTGCTTCCCACGTGGGAAGTCCTGGGTTCGGTTCCCAGTGCTTCCTAAAAACAAAGACAAACAACAAGCAAAGAAATGAAAAAACAAACAAACAAACAAACAAACAAACAAAAAACAGTTCAGTGGAGACTTTGTAACTCAGTGGTTGAGTGCCAGCTTCCCACTTATGAGGCCTCAGGTTCAATCCCTGGCCCTGGTACCTCAAAAAAACCTACTCTCTTCTGTTATAATCTGTGCTTACTTTACTTTTGTCAGTCTGCTTGTGCCTAATATCTCTTAAATCATATTTGGGGCTCACCTGTTACAAATTAAATAATGGTGAAAGGTAACTTAAAAATAAGTCTTTAAATTTCAATGCTATCTTGCAAATAAATTTGATGTATAAAAGAAATCACAAGTGGAATTAGTTTAACTACTGGAAAAACAAAAAAACTTAGCAACGTTAATGTTACTAATAAAATAGTTTTAGTTGCTTGGTTAATTAACAAAAGTGCTCAGTTTGTTTTTAAGCAAAAATTTACTAGCAACTGTAACAAGATCCTTATAAAAATGCCTTTATATTATGAAACAGCAAAAGGATAATATCTAAGGTTGCTATAGCTTGGTGGATTTAGCCTAGACCTACTATGGTGATGGTAATTCTGGACTGGGTTTGCCCTTTCTTATGGTTATTTCAGGACTGGCACATTTGTAATGGTAACTATTCTCCCCTGTTTGTATCCATGGCAACTTCTGAGACCCATGGCTCAGGGGAAGGCAGATTTGAGACACGCCTGTCTCCAGTCCTTCCAGTGGCGTTAAGAACCCTGCTTTCTCTCATGAGTATCCAGGTGTGAGCTCCAATTTACCTACTCTGGGCAAGAGCCAAGAGGGACCCCATGAACTTTGAGGAGATTGCTGCCTCGTGGAATTCTCATCCCTTGGGGTTGGACATACAATCTTCCAGTCCAGCAGCCACTGGAGTCCAGTTATTTCTAAAGACTGGGGAGTGGGGGACCTCCCACAATGAGAATAAAGGCTCCTGAAAGCAGCACATCTTGAGAGAAACCAGTTTTCCTTGACACTTCAATGACCTCAGTGAGTATATACTGGAATTTGTGTTGCTAAACCAAGGTCTGTTAGCATTGAAATGGGAAATAAGCAAACCTCTGAAGTAAAGGAAAATGTAAATTTTATTTTACAGCATTGGGAACAATTTGGTTATAAGTCAAAAATTAAAAAAAAAAAAAAAAGAAATTTCCTGTGCAAAACTTTATGGTCACAGTGCAGATTAAAGTGATCAGAGATAGGCTTCAAAGTAATCTTTTGAATATAATGTTATTTTGAATATAATAAAATAAGCTAAGCTTATTTTGGAAAGGAATAAAAATTATAAATAACATTAGTGAGTTGTGTGTTTCTATGTCTAAAAATCTGTGTCTATTTGTTCAGCACATATTTTCATACATTGAGATGGTAATATCAAATTAACAAAAGTGTTCTATTTAAAATGTTAAAAATTTAAATAAGTGCTTATATATGTAAATGATTATTCCTAGAGCCCAGATCAGAGAGGCTAAGCATGATGGAAAGGTCATACAAAAATCTGAACATAGAAACTATTGGGAGAGGGAAAAAGAGGTTTTTCCTAAGCTCCTTGACCTACTCAGCCACCAGGGCATCCTTCCCTTTGCAAGAGCTATGGGGCAAGAACTGGGTGTAACAAGATAGGGAAATATTAGTTTAGCTCAAAACTCTCCTACTAGGCAGAGGAGGTAAAAGTCATAGAGTGTCCTGTAATTCTCCAATTTAAACCTTTTAAAAGCCTTAAAATGAGAATAATTAATAACCCAATTGTCAAATTTCAGTAAGTAAAGGAGAAAATCTTTGAAAGCTTTGAAATTTTTTTCTAAATTATGATTAAACAAATTAAATAATTATAATATATTCCAGAATCTATCAGTCAGTATGCTTTTAAGGTTATTCACAAATTTAGAATTTTATTAAACTAAAAAAGAAGTTTTAGCCTCCTTTGAAGGAAGGTAAAAGAACATTTCTTGCATAAACTTTAATGGTTTCAATTTTATTTATCTTTAGTATAATCTTCCTAGTTTTATAGAATTCTATTAAAATAAATTAGCATTATATGTGTATAGCAGTTAGATATTGTTTATGAATTCCAAAACTAGATATTGGATTATGTTTGTAAACTGGTCTGCTCCTCTGGGCATATTAGAGTATTTTGGATTCAGAGGTTTCACTTTTGCTTGATATTGGTCAAGCATAACTTTAAGAGTGGCATTCTCTTCACTCCCCAGCAATCTGTCTTATGCCTGCTCCTCTTCCCACACCACTGAAGCCATGCCCACTGGGTCACTGGTGAACTCCTCTTGATCAATGACATTCTACTTGATCTTGTTGCATCATATGACAGGGTTGAAACACTCTCCTCTCTGAAACTCTTCCATTGATTTCTAGGATGCTTCATCCTCTTGGTTCTTCCTCCTCCCTGACTATTTTTCCTCAATCCATTTTGCTTAGTGATTCTCAGACTTTGGTGAGTTGTGAATTGCCTGGGTTGCCTAAGAAATGCAGAACCCAAGCCTCCACCCTGTAGAAATTCCGACTTTGTAATTCTTTGGAACTAGAGAACGTGCATTTCAACAACCTCTGAAGGATTCTGGTGCATGAAAAGATGATTCTGGTGCAAGTGGTCTACAGAGTGGCTAAGAGTAACACTGAGCTGAATTGTGAATTCCCAAGCAGAATATGACATGGGGCTTATTGGTGCTAGCTACTATTATACAGAACTCAGTGTCATGCTCCCTTTGATAACCTAGCTTCTCTAATGAAGCCCCATGAACAAGGGCTCCCTTCCCCTTTAGAGAATCATGCACATGATAGCAGAAGAGAGAGACACCACCACTGCCAAAGGGGTGCTGATGCAAAGTACCAGAAATCTGTTGGATTTTATAAATGGTATTTATTTGGGGTAGAAGCTTACAGTTACAAGGCCTTAAAGAGTTTAACTCAAGGTTAGTTTCCCACCAAAGTCTGTTGCCATGTGTTGAAACAAGATGGTGGGCAACATCTGCAAGGGTTCAACCTTCCTCTTTACTCTTAAGGCTCCGTAAGCCCAGCTTCTTCCAACCTCAGCTGTAGCCTGGAGGGCTCATTTCTTTTCAGGCTCAGCTGCTCTGCAAACTATCTTCAAAGATCAGCTGTAAACTACCAAGCAAATGGCTCATCTCTCTTCCTGGGGCCTCAGTATCAAAGTCCTCTCCTCTTCCATGTATGTGGAGCTCTCTCTTTATAAGTGTATCTTATTCTGTGTTCTCCTTGAGTGACTGTTTATATAGCCCACCAAAAGTGTGGGTACTCAATCCTGTACACCCTAATGACATGGTTGAATCAAAGCCCTAATCTTAACACAATCAAGTAAACATAAAACCTTTGAATTTAATACAACCAAAGGGTATCATGCCCAGAGAACAGACCAGTTTACAAACATAATCAATATTTCTTTTTGGAATTCATAAATAATATCAAACTGCAACAGCCACTTCCAACAAAGCTGAACATCAGTTAGGTATCCTATCCTACCAAATTCAGAGTCTCAAAGTTGAGCTTCCCAGACAGGTTTAAGTGCCAAGAGATCAAATATGCTCTCTGCTTTGCTGCATTTTGCACCCAAGCCACCGGAAAGAATTTTTGCAAAAGGCTTCGCCAACTTAATGAGGCTCTTGCTATCTGAAGTTCACTTTGAAATAAAAAGTATGATTTCACAATTACTATAAATTATTGTAATGATTACAGTAATTGCTTCCACATGTTCTATAACATGTTTCGATGTGGAATTTAAGTCACTGAACTCTGAAAACATCTTTAGTGACATCATACCAAAGATGAATTAACCTTATTTTTAAATTTCTTATTTTAAAAATCTACTTTATTCAATTATAATTTGCATAAAATAAAAGGCATCCATTTCATTGTTTTTAAGGATGAACTGGGGAATGAACCCAGAACCTCATATATGGGAAGCAGGCGCTCAACAACTGAGCTACACCTGCTCCTGAGGCATCCATTTTAAATGTACATCTCAATGCATTTTGACACTCTACTCCCTTTCAGTCTCTTGATAACCTATCTTCCATATACTAACTCTGAGAGTCTGGTCACTTTGCTTAAGTCATATCAGCAAGGTCATGTAATATTTGTCCTTCAGTGACTGGCTTATTTCATTCAATATAAGGTCTTCAAGATTCATCCATGTTGTCCCATGTATTAAGACAGCATTCCTTCTTACAGCTGAGTAATATTGCATTATATGTATATACCACAATTTGCTTATACATTCATCTGTTGATGGACACTTGGGTTGCTTCCAACTTTTGGCAAAGTGAATAATGAAAAGACATCCATTTTAAGTGTACATCTTAATGGACCTTGACATTTACACACCTGTGTAACCAACTATGGTAGGTTGAGTAATGACCTCCAAACATGTCCCAGAACTTGTGAATTAATGTAGTATGTCTTGTCTGAGAGTAGACTAGATGGCCCTCCTGAAGTGCAAAGCTGTGGGTCCAAAGGGTGGATCTTTGAGTTAAAAACAATTGTTCCCAGGCATGGAAACCTAATGTAGTTTGCCCAGATGGATTTTTAAATTGCTTGCAGTGAGTCACTTCTTTTAAATGGAGATGCTTATAACTGGTATCCCATGCCTGCTTCACCATTGTATTTAGGCAGGAGGCAAGGTTTTTTTCTGTGTGTGTAGTTTCACAAGTCAATAGACAAAGGAGAATTTTACTCCAGGGTGAATTATACCCAGAGTCTCACCTATACCTGAGTTGGATGATTTAGATGCTGAGATTTGGGACTTTTGAGTTAATGAGACTTAGGTGAGATTTCAGACTTTAGTTGATCCTGTAATAGATTCGAACTTTTGGAGACCTTGGGATGGGTGAATGTCTTTTGCATGTAGGATGTGAACCTTGGGGGAACAGAGGGTTGACTGTGGTAATCTGAAAAATGGCTCCACAAAGATGCCCATGTCCTGATCCCCAGAACTTATTAATATGCCATCTTATATGTCAAAGAGGACATCACAGATATGATTAAGATAAGGATCTTGAGATAGGGAGATTATCCTGTATTTTCCTGGTAGGCCCAATGTCATCACAAGAGTCCTTACAAGCAGGAGGCAGAAAGATCAAAGATATAAAGTGTATTAGTCAGCCAAAGCGGTGCTGATGCAAAGTACCAGAAATCTGTTGGGTTTTATAAAGGTTATTTATTTGGGGTAGAAGCTTACAGTCACAAGGTCATAAGGCATAAGTTACTTCCCTCGCCAAAGTCTGTTGCCACATATTGGAGCAAAATGGCTGCCGTTCTCTGCAAGGGTCCAGCCTTCCTCTTCCTCTCTTTTTTTAAAAAACATTTATTTATTTCTTCCCCACCCCCTGCCCCCCGCCCCCCATTGTTTTGCACTTGCTGTCTGCTCTCTGTGTGTTCTTCTGTGTCTGCTTGTCTTCTCTTTAGGTGGCACCAGGAACCAATCTTGGGACCGTCTGGAATGGGAGAGAGGCACTCAATCTCTTGTGCCACCTCAGCTCCCTGGCCTGCTGCTTCTCTTATTGCATCTCCTCTGTGTCTCTTTTTATTGCATCGTCTTGCTGCGCCAGGTCTCTGCATGGGCCGGCTCTCCACTCAGGCCAGCTCACCATGCGGGCCAGCTTGCCTTTCACCAGGAGGCCCCGGGAATAGAACCCTAGACCTCCTATATGGTAGACAGGAGCCAAATTGCTTGAGCCACAACCATTTCCCTCCTCTTCCTCTTAAGACTACGTGGTCCCAGCTCCTTCCTTTCTCAGCTGTGGGTTGGCATAAGGCTTGTCTCTCTCCCTGGGGCTTGTTTCTTTCTGGTCTTTCTGACCTTTCTACAAGGTCATCTGTAGACTATCAGGCTCATTCTCTTCCCAGTGCCTCTGCCGTGTCTAATGGAGCCTTCTCTCTTTCCTCACATATCTGCTTCTCTGTATATTTACTTCCTGGGGCACCAGAATAAAAAACTCCAACTCTCTCCTCTGCCATGTGGTTGTCTCTGTGAGTCCCTGCCCACTTGATGTCCTACTGACTTGGCCCAATCAAAGCTCTAGTTATAATTTAATCAAATAAAAGTGAAACCTCTGAATTCAATATAATCTAAAGGTATCACTAGCCCAGAGGAACAGACCAGTTTACAAACATAATCAGTATTTCTTTCTGGAATTCATCAATAATATCAAACTGCCACATAAAGGGAGAAGTGACAAAGGGAGCAGAGGCTGGAGTGATGCCAATACTAGAAGGTGGCTACAAGCTAAGGAATGTGGGCTACCTCTACAAGCTAGAAAAGGCAAGGAACAGTCTTCCCTAAGGCCTACAGAGGGAGCACAGTCCTGCTGACACCTCGGTTTTAGGATTTCTGGCCTCCAGAACTATAAAGTAATAAATTTCTGTTGTATTAAGACGCAAAGTTTGTAGTTATTTTTACAATAGCATAAGAAATGGTAGTGGACCCTGACCCATTTTTCATAGCCCCCCCCTCACTGCTGAAACAGCTTCCTCCCTAACTAGATTGAAAAAGCCTCCATTCCTTTTTCTCCAAAATTCCCGCTTACACACCCCATAGGTAAATCCGTGTTTTTACCAACTCCAGCCAGACCTGTCTTAATTAGCTTTACGTACAGTTAAAAGAAAGTTAACTTAGGAGAAAACTTTGCTTAATTAGAATAGTAAAATATCACAATCCCTGAAATTGCCACGTGCTAACCCACTAGAATAACCCCTCCCTTAGTAATTTCCTAAACTCTCACGTCCCTCTTTTAAGAATAATGAAGGACTTATCTAACCCTAGGACAAGTTCCTGCTTTCTTCTTTCCCCACAGAATTAACCAGGACTAGTGAAGCATGAAAAGAAAAGAACAGACCTGAACTTAGAATGACACTGAGATATAAAATTCCCTGTGAGTGAAATCAGCAGGAAAGAAAATACCAGACTTGAAAGAAAGCAAGAGGTCTGATGTCCAGCTATTACAAATTCCAGCAAAATCGCAAGCCCACATTTCAAGATAACAGAACCCAGCTCCAATGATAATAAACAGCTTGCAACCCCTAATTTGAAGGTGGACACAGCCAAGGATAATAACCAACTTACAGTCATTAATTTGAATGCTTAGAAATCAATCCCAATATGCCAATAGACCTAATATCTCTATCTTAACCTCCCTTTGTTTAATCCAATAAATATCCCTTATTTTTCCAGCCCACAGAGACAGATCTCAGGAAAATACTATCCTCCTGTTTTTGCCAGGCTAGCCTTTGCTCAATAAACTTTTCTTCTCAAAATCCTGGTGTCTATTGATTAAATCTGTGTGCACTGGGCAAGGACTTACCTTTGGTCCTTTAGGATATAAAGAATGTTTCTAATACCCCCAAACATTCCATGTCCCTTCTCCATTAGTCACCCCTCACACACACACGCACACACACAACAAGCACTTCTCTACTCTCTGTCACTATAGGTGAGATCATCTTTTCTATAACCCATATCAATGGAATCATAGAGTATGAACACTTCTGTGTATGGATTCCTTTGCTCATATAATCTTTGGGGGGCTTTATACATTTTGTTGCATGTGTCAGTAGTTTGTTGCTTTTTTATTGTTGTGTAGTATTCCATTGTATGAATATACCACAATTTGTTCACACATTATTCTGTTGCTAGATATTTGGTTTGTTTCTAGCTTGGGTTTCTATACATAAAAATGCTTTTGAATGTTCATGTCCTAGTTCTTTGTGTAAACAGATAAACATTTGTATTAGTCAGGGTTCTCTAGGGAAACAGAATCAACAGGAGATATCTGTCAATAATACGAGATTTTAAGAGTCTCTCACATGACTGTGGGGATGCACAAGTCCAGGTTCCGCAGACAGGTTGCAAACCAGGGGCTCTGATGAAAGTCTGGTGAAAGGTCCTTGATGTGTTTCTGGGAGAAGTTGGCTGTCCAACGACGAGCTGGGAAATTCTCTCTGAATGTTGAAATCACTTCCCCTTTTAAGGCATTCAACTAATTGGATAAAGGCGTCACCCATTGATGATGCAATCTCCCTGACTGATGCAGATGTAATCAGCCATCCATGCAGTAAACTCACTGGTGATCGGAGTCCATAAATGCTCTTGTATTACAATTAGCCCAGAGCTTGCTGGACCAGACACCTGGACACAATTACCTGGCCGAGTTGACACATTAGCCTAACCATCATAACCTTATTTTTAAATTTGAGAAAACTGCACAAAGAAATGAATTGATTAGCAGTTACCACATTTAAGTTGGGATCATATGGAAAGATTGCACAACTTACGTAAGCCTTAAAAATTATTGGACTATAACCAGTATTTCTGCAAATATTCTCTGAAGTATACTCAAATTCTCATTCACACAATTTATATAAAATTGAAGGAGACCAGAATGGTGTAAGGGCTCATTGCTAGGCAAGCAGAACAGACAGACACATGGTACCAGGCTGGTAAGGAAAAGAAGCTTTATTGGTCAGAGTAGGACAGGAAATCTAATCAATCTCAAATCTGCCTCCCCATTAAGGGGCTCTCTTACAGTTTTTATACATGTTTGAAACAAAGGTAATTATTCATAGACATGATCTGAAACAAAGAAAATTAATCATGGACTCAATTTCCTTGGGACAGGGTTTGGGGAGCTTTTTGTTTTCTGGTCTGATTAACACTTAAGATACATATTGTGCCTCATGCCTCTAAGTTTCATAGTGGTAAGGATAAGCAACGCATGAAGTGTTACACAGATACATGATACATTTTCTTTATAAAGAAAGAGAATTAAAGGTCTGGTTAATATTAAACTCAACAGGGCTATGTACTTTTCTATACAAACCTTTTGCCTATTCTAAGGTGCTTTCTAGGTAAAAAGTACAATTTGTTTTGCTCATGCTACTTCCCATGCTACAAATTCCCCCTGATTATACTTTTATTTCCAATCATGGAATTAATTTTGGGGGGATTTGATCAGTCTGTATTACAGAATTAAGAATAAAGAAATGTAGCTTTTATGATCTCTAGGTGGACATAATAACTCAGATTATTTGCCCAACAAGATTTGGTAGGGAAACACCCTGTGGTATTAATATAGTCAATTATACTCTATTGCAATTTACCTTTGGCCATTAAACACTTAAACATTCTCCCTGGGATCTTGATTACACTGTTAAGTGGCTTAGCAAACACTTTCCTCATAGTATATTAGGAAACAGGAGCTAAGCTCATGGAGTTATAAATAATCCCTAGTTTAAAAGCCCAATTAACGAAGTTGTAACTTCATGTGAGCAGAACCAGGACAGAACCAGCTCAGCTCTTTCGAAGGTGTGAGTTCCTAAGGGACCAAGGAAAGGGTAGGATGGGGGAAGGTGAGGATTCCACAGAGAGGAATTGCCCTCATTGGCATCACTACACATCAGTTCCAGCAATACTAGGTGGCTGCCTCCTTTTCTTTCAGATGTACTCTGACAAGAGGATTCTTTAAATGAATTTCAGCATAAGGAAATGTTATCATAAATAATTAAATGTAGGAATAATTAAAATAATTTTGAACATATAATATCAGCCTGGGATTGATGAGAAAACATACCTGTCAGATAAATGGGTCTATTAAATTTTACCCAAAAGAGCAATTAGATTGAGGCTTGGTGTGTTTCATCATATGAATTGCACAAAGGAATACCCTCATTGCTCTAATCCCACATTGTTTTGAGAAGATAATAGCTGGAATCTTTTCTGTGTCATGAGACATGGAGCACCTCCACAAATTTAAGTTCATGTCCAATTAGAAATTTGTTTATATATGCAAGGTTTGCTAGAGAAAAAAAAAACATTAAGTTTTTATTGTATGAATACAAGATGTGACTTATGCAAGAAAAAAATTAAAGACAGGCTGTGGAACTTTTGCCCAAAGCATTTGGGGAGTTCAGATAAAGGAAACTGCTTGGGTGGGAAGCCTCTGAGACATTTCTCCTGGGGATAGATCAAGTGGGTCAAAGTCTTTCATCTGGAGAAGCTGTTTTAAAGAGATCAGTCCTCACCTTTCATAAAATGACTTGAGCTCCGTGCTCTGGCCTGCTCTTTGAGGGCACTGAGTGCCTTTGCAAGCTGGGAGTCTCAGGACTTCCAAGAACCCCTTGTGCATGTCTCTTCCTGAGGCTGCATGGAATGATGTCTTTTTGGGAGCTTGAAATCTGCCTTGGTGAGAGTGTTTACACCACAGAAATCAGCATATGCACAGATCAGATCCCCTTTCTGTCCCCACCCCAAGACACCACTGCCAATGGTGTTGTCTGACTGGTTCACCACTCCATAACCAGAGCCCAGCAGGTAGTAGGCTCTCAGAAATCACTTAGTGAGTGTAGGAGATTTATAAAGAGTTTCAAGGAAAGAGAACTTCAAGGAAGAACACACTTTTTAATTGCCTTATTGCTGTTAAGTATGCATGCCTTATTCTCAGCGCATTAGCTTAAAGCTGTTAGCTGAGAACTCTCCTTTAAGAATGGAAGAAGATTTTCTTTGCAGTTAAGAGACATCTGAATTGTGTTTGGTGGCAAAATCTTAAAACCTGAAAAATATTAGCTTAAACAAGTAAATGGGGTTATTTTCCCATGTAACAGGAAGTTTGGAGGTAGACAGTCAAAGATGTCATCACAGATCAAGCCACTTCTGTCTTATGGCTTTATCATCATTACTCTGTGACTCTATTGAACAAAGATGGCTCCTGATTGGTTCCAAGAAGATGGTGTTGGAGTAGGCAGGCAGGGCTCAACTCTCTCACAAAAACAACAGAGAAAGGGCCAAAAGCCATCTGAAGGATCTGCTTTGTTGGTCAGCAGACCAGGTCAGTGCTGCATAACTCCCAGGAGGGTGAGGACAGAGAGGTGAAGAACCCAAAATAACAAATGTGAGTTACTAACCCCCTGCAGCGGCTGGGAAGGGCTCCCATCCCCCAATCTCAAGACATTAAGCCTGGATAAAATCCCTGGCTCACTGCAGATGACTGAGAGGGGCAAAGACATCTTCCTCCCTGTCACTGTTACAAAGGAAGAGGTAGGGTGAGTCAGAATTCAATGAATTCAAACAGCAAACCCCACTTTGAATCTTGACTCTGGCCAATCCAGAACCACAGGAAAGAGGAGGTTGAAAGAAATACTTGTGTGTAAAGGTTCACCAACAAACACCATGTATTGGCCAGCCAGGAAATTGCAAGGACAAAAATTGCTTTTAGGTCTCTCTTTAGCCCCATCCCTGGGAGAAAATCTGTGCCCCATTAGTGAGTCTCTGGCCTGATTTTGAAAACTTAAGTTGAGCAATTTAAAAAACTTAAGTAAGTTGAACCAAAAATCAAAGAAAAGCTGTGAAAACAAAAACAAAAAACAAAAACAATAAATAAGATAGAGAAACTGACCATCAGAGTAAGTTCAACATATTCAGATGCCTAGACATCAGCAAAAAGTTACAAACCATACTAGGAATCAGAGAGATATGGCCCAGCCAAAGGAATAAACCAAATATCCTGACAAGATGCAGGATTGAAGACAACTAATCAATGATAATCACACAAATCACCTAAATCACTTCAAAGAATTGATGGAAAATAACACTAAAAAGATAAAGCATATTAAGAAGACACTGGATGAGAATAAAAATCAATTTGAAAGTCCTCAAAGAAAGTAAGCAAGCTTTCATTGTGAAAGACACAATCGATGAGATTAAAAATACATTAGAGATACATAACAGCAGATTTGAGTTGCTCGAAGACAGGAGTAGCTATATTGAGGACAGAATTACCAAACTGGAAAAGACAGGAGAAGAGAAGAGAAAAGAATGGCAAAAATGGAACAGGGTCTCAGTGAATTGAATGACAATGTGAAACATACAAACATATGCATTATCAGTGTCCCAGAAAGAGAAGAGAATGGAAAAGGCCTAGAAAGAATATTTGGGGAAATAATGATGGAAAATTTCCCAATTCTTATGAAAGACATAAATATCAATATCCAAGAAGTACAATACAACCCAAACAGAATAAATTCAAATAGACCTACTCTGAGACACTTACTATTCAGAAAGACAAATATCAGAGATAAAGAGAAGATTCTGAAAGCAGCAAGAGAAAAGCAAAGCATCATATATAAGGGAACCTCAATAAGATACCACGGAGGAGAGAAGAAAGTGGTATCATGTATTTAAGGTACTGAAAGAGAAACACTGCCAGCCAAGAATTCTGCCAGCAGAAGTGTCCTTCAAAAATGAGGATGAGTTTAAAGTCTTCACAGACAAAGAAAAAATGAAATAGTATGTAATCAAAAGATCAGAATTACATGAGGTACTAAAGGGACTGTTGCAGGCTGAAAGGTAAAAACAAGGGTGAGTGACTCTAAGAAGAATGTAGAAATGAAGATTATTAGGAAGAGTAAATTAAAGGGTAAAAAGACAGACATATTAAGATATGACAACAGAAATCCAAAAGACAAAATAGATGAAGTAAGTAATGCCTTTACTGTAATAACATTGAATGTTAATGGCTTGAACTCTCCAACCAAAAGACATAGACTGATAAAGTGAATTAAAAAAATGACCATCTATGTGCTGTCTACAAGAGACTCACCTCAGATATAAGGGCACAACCCAGTTGAAGGTGAAAGGTTGGAAAATGGTATTCTATGCAAAAAATTGCCAAAAAAGATCTAGAGTAATGATACTAATATCAGACAAAATAGATTTTAAATGCAAAATTGTTATAAGGGATGAAGAAGGTCATTATGTGTTAATAAAAGGAGCAATTCACCAAAAAGAAATAACTATAGTAAATATTTATGCACCTAACTGGAGTGCCCCAAGATAAATAAAGCACACACTGAAATGACTGAAGGGAAAAATTACATCTCTACAATAATATTTGGAGACTTTAATACACCACTATCAGCATTGGATAAAACACCTGGACAGAGGATAAATAAAGAAACAGGGAGTTTGAATAATATGATAAATGAACTAGGCTTAACAGAGATTTATAGAGCATTACACCCCAAAACAGCAGGCTATATATTCTTTTCAAGTGCTCATGGATCCTTCTCCAATATAGACCATATGTTGGGTCACAAGACAGGTCTCAATAAATTTTAAAAATTGAAATTATACAAAACACTTTTTCTGATCATAATGGAATGAAGCTGGAAATCAATAATGGGTGGAAAAAGGGAAAATTCACAAATAAATGGAGATTAAACAGCACATTCTTAAATAATCAGTGGGTCAAAGAAGAGACTGAAAGAGAATTCAGTAAGTACTTTGAGATGAATGAAAATGATAACATAGCATATCAAAACCTATGGGACATTGCAAAAGCAGTGCTGAGAGGGAAATTTATAACCCTCAAGGCTTACATTAAAAAAGAAGAAAGAGCTAAAATAAAAGACCTAACTGCACACCTGGAGGAACTAGAAAAAGAACAGCAAAATAATCCCTAACCAAGATGAACAACAGAAACAGTAAAGATCAGAGCAGAAATAAATGAAATCAAGAACAAAAAAACAAAGACTCAACAAAACCAAAAGTTGGTTCTTTGATTAGATCAACAAATGGACAAACCTTTAGCTAGACTTACAAAGAAAAAAAGAGAGAAGATGCAAATAAATATAACCAGAAATGAGAGAGGGCACATTACCACCGACCCCACAGAAATAAGAGAGATCATAAGAGGATACTATGAACAACTGTACACCAAAAAACTAGACAAATTAGAAGAGATGGACAAATTCCTTGAAACCCAGGAACAGCCTATACTGATCATAGAAGAAATAGAGGACCTCAACAAACCAATCACAAATGAAGAGTTTGAAACAGTCATCCAAAGCCTCCCAAAGATGAAAAGCCCAGGACCAAATGGCTTCACAGATGAATTCTATCAATCATTCAAAGATGATCTAATATCAATCTTACTCAAGCTCTTCCAAAAAATTGAACAAGAAAGAATGCTATCAAATTCATTCTATGAAGCCAACCTCACCCTAATAGCAAAACCAGATAAAGATACTATGAAAAAAGAAAATTACAGACCAATATCTCTAATGAATATAGGTGCAAAAATCCTCAACAAAATACTTGCAAACCAAATGTAAAAGCACATTACAAGAATTACACACCATGATCAGGTGAATTTTAACTCAGGTATGCCAGGATGGTTCAACACAAGAAAATCAATTAGTGTAATAAACCACATTAATAAATTGAAGAAGAAAAATCACATGATCCTCTTGATTGATACAGCATCTTTTCTTGATAAAAACACTCCAGAAGATGGGAATAGAAGGAAGCTTTGTCAATATGGTAAAGTGCATAAATGAAAAAAACTACAGCTTGCAATATGGTGAAAGACTGAAAGCTTTCCTGCTGAGATAGGGAAGAAGACAGGAATGCCCACTATCACTGTTTTTATTCAATATTGTGCTAGAAGTTCTAGATAGAGCAATGAGGCTAGATTAAGAAATAAAAGGCATCCAAATAGGAAAGGAAGAAGTAAAATCTTCACTCTTACTAGATACATATAGGATGTGATCCTATATCTGTAAAATGCTGAAATCCACAAAAAACCTACTAGAACTAATAGATGAGTTCAGCAAAGAGGCAGAATACAAGCGTAGTATGCAAAAATCAATAACATTTTCATACACCACTGATGAGCAATGTGAAGAAGAAAGCAGGAAAAAATTCCATTTATAATAGTGTCTAATAGAATCAAATATTAGTAATAACCTTAATTAAGGATAAAACACCTCTATTCAGAAAACTGCAAAACAATGCTAAAAGAAATTGAAGAAGACTTAAAGAAATGGAAGGACATTTCATGTTCATGGACTGGAAAACTAAATATCGTTAAGATGTCAATTCTACCCAAACTGATTTACAGATTCAATGCAATCCCAATAAAAATTTCAACAGCCTTTTTTGCAGAAATGAAAAAGTTAATTATCAAATTTATTGGAAGGATAAGGGGCTCTGAATATTCAGAAATGTCTTTTAAAAGAAGAATGAAGTTGGAGGACTCTTAGTTCCTGACTTTAAAGCATATTTCTTAGTAACAGTGGTAAAAACAGCATGGTACAGACATAAAAGTAGACAGATTGACCAATGGAACTGAATCAAGAACTCTGAAACAGATGCTCACATCTATGGTCAAGTGATGTCTGACAAGGCTGTTAAGCCCACACACCTGGGCCAGAACAAACTATTCTGGGAGAACTGGATATCCATATCCAAAAGAAAGAAAGGGGACCCCTTTTCACACCTTATACAAAAAATTAACTCAAAATGGATCAAGGACCTAAATATAAAAGCAGCAGCCATAAAACTCCTAGAAGAACAAGTAGGAAATCATCCTCAAGATGTTGTGGAGGCAGTAGTTTCTTAAACCTTATAAGCAAAGCACAAGCAACAAAAGTGCAAATAGATAAATAGGACCTCCTCAAAATTAAACACTTTTGCACCTCACAGGACTTTGTCAAAAGGGTGAAAAGGCAGCTGACTCAATGGAAGAAAATATTTGGAAATCACATATCTGGTAAGGATTTAATATCCATGATATATAAAGAGATACTATAGCTCAACAATAAAAAGACAAATTAGGGAAGCGGATGTGGCTCAATTGATAGGGCTCCCGTTTACCATATGGGAG
>JAQZBX010051286.1:0-19453 GCA_029593785.1 Cabassous unicinctus | reverse complement strand
CTAAAGAGACTTTTTATGATGCCTTAGTAATTGATGAAACTATAATTGGAAAATGGAGGAAAGACAGTCTTTGTTTAAACTTGCAGGGAACTTAAGAAGATTGACTCCTGATGTTATATGGAAGGCAGAATTTGAAAATGGCAAGCCTGGGCATTTAGCTGAAGAATTTTTCAAAGTAAATCCTGAGAATGTGACTTGGGTTCTCCTTGCAGCTTATAACAAAATACTAGACAAGTGAGATAACCTGAGAGCTGAAGTGTTGGGCAGAAAGAAAACAGAAACTGATTTCATAAATTCCAAGCCACTGGAAATCAAGCCCCCAGATTATAGTGCCCCATTTGAGGTCTTACCTAAGCTTGGAACTTATAAATCAGGATTGAAATGCAGTTATCTATGAAAGACTTGTGGAAAGTGTTTCTGTCTGATGGCTTGGACCCCCGCTTCCTGCATGCTAAACCAACAAACTTTTTAAGAGAGCTGTCTGAACAAAACTACTGTCATCTTGGACAAAAAATTACATTGACAGGAGAGATGAAAGGGGAAACAGCTTTAATAGGAAAACCATGGAAGTTGAGATCTGGAATTAAGATATTGCCTTGGGCCAAGAGGAAGCCCACCCATGTGTAAAAAGAGGGTGAGTTTGCCCCAGCGGTTGAAGAGGGTGGATGTTCCCACTCATTTTTCTGGGACAGTTTTGCCACCTCAGAGTACAGAGAGGGTGGAGCACATTCCCCAAGGATTAGGGAGGTTAAGGTCACCACCCCTTAGGTCTGAGATAGTTGGACCTGCCCACCATGGATTAGGGAAAGCCAGGTAATCAACTCATTGCTCTGAGAGGGTTGTGCCTATATGCTAAAGTTAGGGAGGATGTTTTCTTCACTTCATTCTACTAGGGAGATTAAGGTTCTAACCCAAAGATTGGGTAAAGTTTAGCAATCATCCGAACACTCTTGGAGGGTGAGGTCTGGATCTTGGTCATCACCCAGATGCTTGATGAGGATGGAACCAAGAAAATGCCCGTTGGGAAAGCCTGTGGAGAGGGTGGGTCCCCATGTGGTCCCAGAGAGAAGAAACCATCATCTTAAGAATGACTCTCAGTCATTCTTTGACTTTGAAATCAAATGAGATTTACTGAACTGTAGAGGACCCATGACTCATGTTTCCCTCACAGTTTCTCCTTATGGTAATGAAAATGTTTATCCTTTGTCTGTCCATTTGTATATTGGAAGCAGATAAATCATTTTGTAGTTTTCAGAGCTCTACAGCAGATGAGACTTTGCCCCAAGACAAACTGTATTTTCTTTAAATTGATGATATGCTTTTGTACTTAGTATTGATACTGAAATAAGATTTTTTGGATATTGTAATGCCTTTTTGGAATTCAGAGGGTGAAGTGTGTCACTTTGATATTATTGATGAATTTCAAAAAGAAATATTGATTATATTTGTAAACTGATCTGTTTCTCTGGGCTAGTGATACCCTTATAGTGTGCTAAATTCAGTGGTTTCACTTTTAATTGCTAAGTAATGATTAAGGCTTTGACTGGGCTACTTCAGTAGGACATTGGATCCCCACCCCCTTGGTTGGTGGGAACTCACAGGGAAACCACACTGAAGAGAAAGGAGGTTTGGAGTTTTAATGCTGGAGCACAGGAAGTAAGCAAACAGAGGAGAAGAGAGAAGGCTGGATTAGATGTGACACAGGCCCTGGGAAAAGAGACCATTCACCTGATTGTCTACAGCTGGCTTTGTGGAGATATCAGAGTAGCTGTGCCCAGAGAGAGGCAAGTCCAAGGTAAAGAAGAACCCAGGAATCCTGAAACTTTGAAGATGTCAACAGCCATCTTGCTCCAACACGTGGTGATAAAGATTGGTCAGGGAGGTAACTTATGTTCAATGGCCTGGTAACTGCAAGCTTCTACCCCAAATAAATACCTTTTATAAAAACCAACCAATTTCTTGTATTTTGCATCAGCACACTTTTGGCTAACTAATACAGATTTCCAAAAAGAATATCTGAAGAGGGAATTGCTGAAAAGTTTCCAAATTTAATGCAAGACAAGTATCTACAAATCTAAGATGTTCAAAGAATGCCAGAAAGGATAAATCCAATGAGACCCACACCAAGACACATTATAGTAAGTGATAGATGACTTCATGTGTCAAATTAGCTAGGTTTTGGTGTCCAGTTTTTTGGTCAAGCATGCATTGACATTATTTTTGCAGGGAGCTTAATTCATAGGTAGATAATATTTGAATCTATAATTGGTTAATTTTATCTGCAAACAAAAAGGGGGTTGTCCTAAGTAATGACGGGAATTCCTCATCCAATCATTTGGAGATCTTAGGAGCCAAAAATGAGGATTTCAGTAGTCATAAAGAAGAATTTCTGTATCACCTTAAACCAGCTAGCTTTCCCTGGAGAACATGGACTTGCCAGATTTCAGAATCACATTTAGTAGAGTTTCCAGCTTTTGCCCTGTCCTATAGAATTCAGACTTGCATCTCATTGTCCTATGAGCCAATTCCACATAAAAATTTATTTATGTGTGTGTTTGTGTGTGTATATATATCTTACACTGGTTATTTTTCTCTGCAGTTCCTTTACTCAATCAAAATTTTGAATACCAAGAGATGAAGAAAGAATCCTAAAAACAGTAACAGAGAATTGACTCATGTACATGAATCCTAAGTAAAGTCAAATGCCAATTAATCATCAGAAACTTATAGAGGTCAGAATGCAGTGAGATGACAGAGAAAAATAATTAAATTTGCATTTTCATGAAATGTGTTTGGGTAGTAGACTTTGTAAAAAAATTTTAGAAAGATGCTTAGATTACATAAATGTTACACAAAAAATATAGGGATTCCCATATGGCCCACGTCCCACACCTCCCACAACCTCCCACATAAACATCCTTCATTTGTGTGGCACATTAATTGCAATTGATAAACAAATCCTGGGGCTTTGCCATTAAGCATGGACCATAGTTAACATTGTAGACCACACTCTCCCACACAGTTTTGCATGTTATATGATGATATAAAATGGCCTAGAGCTCTCATTGCAATGTCACTCAGGACAATTCCCAAGTCCTAAAAAAGACCCTGTATTAACTACTGCTTTTCCCTATCCCTGCCTCCAGAGCTTCCAGTGGCCACTGGCTCCACATCAATGTTGTAATTTCTTTCATTGCTTGAATCATGATAGGTGTATAGTAGAATATCAGTAAGTCCACTCTAGTCCATAGCTCTTCCTCCCATTCTGAGGAGTCTGGGATGGTGATGTCCACACCACCTCCAATTGAGAGGGGGCTTATATCCCATGGGGAAGAAGGATTGGAATATCCTACCGGCAGCTTCAGACACTCTCCATTCCCTGGATTGGCCATTGTCCATCATCATCTCCACACCAGTTGTCCTGGATGAGTTCTATGAGCTATAGAGAAGGAATTGCTGCTCCACCAAGGTTCTGGCCCCAGCTGGCAAATGGAGAGCCCAAAGACTCAAGTCTCTGCATGCACATCTATAAACTCCAGCACCAAGTATAGGTTTGAATAGAAAGGACAGGTAGCCATGTGCAGGGAAGATATGGTTGAGTCCAACTCTGTCACTATCAGGAGCACAAATTCCAAAGCAGGGTCCACTGGCAAGGTACCAATCTCTGGAGCTATCCACCCTGACATAGAACCTGAGTGCCTCCAGATTCCTCAAGAGCCCAACTATTTGGGGTGATATCATTTTAGAATTCTATGAGATCTTACTGAGATGTGTATAAGCATTACCTCTGGGATGAACTCCCGGCTCATTTTGAAGTCTCCTTGCCACATAAACTCATTTGTCTTTACCTTTCCCCCCTTTTATTCAAGGTATTTTTCCATTCACATCACCACTTGGTGCTTCATAGTAATCCCTTGGTGCCAGAGACGCTCATCCCTGGCAGTCATGTCCCATGCTGGGAGGAAGGTAATGCATTCATATGCTGAACTTGGCTTAGAGAGAGGCCACACTTGTGCTACAAGGAGGCTTTCAGGAGGCAACCCATAGGCACCCCATAACAATAGGCTAAGTTTCAATTTCAAGAGCAAAAACTCATAAGGCTAGTCCTCAATATCAAGGACCCATCAGTGGATCATCATCCTTTGCCAGTCACTACCCCTGCACTTGGGGGACTGTTGCTGTTCCCTTAGAGCATGTGGTAGAGCTCTCCACGATGGAAATTCAGTAGTCTCTCATTTATTGAGTGATTCCGCACCCACTATGACAGTGCCACTTTAACATTTGATCATTTTTATATACATTATATTTATGCTCAGGTGAATTTCCTCCAATGCATCCCCCATCCCTGACACCCCGCACCAATGCTCCACTCCCACCCCAGTTGTAAGCCTTCTGTGATACAAAGCTTCTTTAAAGATGAAGCCAAAACAACAGCCAAATACGTTTAGTAGGAAGATTAAATAATAATGATAAGTTTAAGTGTAAGAGACAAAATACATGAAAACTTAACAAAACACTGAAAATAAAATAAAATTAAAGGTTGGGATATTTAAAAAAATGAAAAATACTTTTAAAAATTAAAATAAAAAAATTTTTGAGAAAAAAATGCAATATCTGATGCCCAGTCTGTACTGTGGCACCTTCCTCCTCTCATTCCCCTATGTGTTTTTATTTACATTTTGTTTTCAAAGAAGTTTTGGTTCACAGCAAAGTCATGCACAGAATACAAGACTCATATACCCAACCTCCTCCCCGTTTCCTCATCCATATTAATACCTTTTTATATGTGGATGGTAACATTGTTATAACTGATATACAAATAGTGAAACATAGCTACTAATCATTGTCAATGGTTTACAGTATGTTTTACATTTTAGACCATACACTTTATAAATTTTGATGATATTTTCCATGTCCTGTGTCCATCAATGTAAGGAAAGAAGAACATTTCCACTGACCCCTAAATACTCCCTGTTTGATCTCTTCTATTCCTCCTTCCCCATCCCTGCAGGGCCCACGATGACCCCCAGGCTTGACTCATTGTGTGACAAGATTCTGAATGAATGGTCCTCAAAAAGATGGGGTCCAACTCCTTCCTGCTCATTTTGTGGGTCTCCACCCACTGATACAACACATTATGACAGAATGAACGCTCACTCCCTTCCTAGCAGCCTGCTCCAGGTGTGCCCTGTCCTGAATCCACCCCCGGCCAACACCCTAAACCAGTGACCCTTCCTTGTCATATTGCGATAATGGCATTCCCACCACAATTCATTCAGAAATAGACAGGTGGGGGTCTCTCTAGAGCAAAGGCCATTCCAAATAGGGGAGGACAAACCAGTGTGTCAAGACCTCTTCTTGCATATAACTATGAATGTTGTCATCCAACAAGTTAAGACAGGGGGTTGTCATGTGTCTTATTGTAGTTTAGATTTGCATTTCCCAAAAAGTTAGCAATGTCAAGCATCTTTTCATGTGCTTTTTAGACATTTGTACTTCTTATTGTGTAATGTATTATTCAGAGTCTTTGTTTCTTTATTGATTCTCTGTCAAGATGTTCTAATGGTGATAATGATGTATTAAAGTCCCACACTTTAATTGTAAAGGCATTTATGTCTCCATTTAGTCTTTTGTGTGTTTGCCTCATAGATTTTGAGACACCCTGATTAGTTGCATAAATGTTTATGATTGTTCTTTCTTCTTGAAAGATTTATCCCTTTTACTAATATATAGTATGCATCTTTGTCTCTTACAATAGGTTTGTATTTAAATTCGATTTTGTCTGATATTAGTATGGCTGCTCCCACCCTTTTTTGGTTGTGGTTTGCTTGAAAAATTATTTTCCAGCCATTCACTTTCAGCTTTCTAAAATCCCTGGATCTAAGGTGGCTTTCTTGTAGAAAACATATAGATGGGTCATATTTCCTTATCCATTCTGCCAATCTGTGTCTCTTGACTGGTGAGTTTAATCCATTAACAATCAGTGTTATTAATCTCAAGGAATTTCTTACATCAGCCATATTTTATTTGGGTTTATGTTTGTCATATGTTGTATTTATTTCTCTTTTTGTCTTTTTAGTTGTTCTTACACTCTCCTCCAACTTTCTCTCTCTTGTTTTTTTCTTTCAACCTGTAGAACTTCCTTTAGTATTTCTTGAAGGGCAGGCTAATTATTGACATATTCTCTTAATTTCTGTTTATCTGTGAATATTTTGAACTCTCCATCATTTTTGAATGACAGCTTTTTTCGATAGAGAATTCGTGGCTGGAAATTTTTTTTCTTTGAGTGCCTTGACTATGTCATACCACTGTCTTCTTGCCTCCATTGTTTCAGATGAGAAATCAGCATTTAATCTTATTGAGCTTCCCTTGTATGTGATGGTTCTCTTTTCTCTTGCTGCCTTGAGTATTTTCTCTTTTTCTTGAGCATTGGACATTTTGACAAGTATATGTCTTGGAGTTGACCTGTTAGGATTTATACTGTTTGGGGTGAACTGTGCTTCCAGGACATATACATCCATCTCCCTCAATAGGGTTCAGATGTTTTTAGCCATTATATCCTTCAACAATCCTTCTGTTCCCTTTCCCTACTCTTTTCTCTCTGGGATGCCTATAATGCATATGTTTGTGCATTTTATCTTGTTGTTTAAATCCTTAAGTCCCTGCTGGATTTTTTCTATCTTTTTATCTATCAGTTCTACTATCTGTTTGATTTCAGAAATACTGTTTTCTACATCACTAATTCTTTCTTCTGCCTGTTCAAATCAGCTGTTATGTGGTTCCAGTGTCTTTTAGATTTCTTGGATTGTGCTATTCATCACCATCATATCTGTTATCTTTTTATGTATGGTTACAGTTTCTTCAGTATGTTCTCCTAGTGTCTTCTTAAAATCCTTAATCTCTTCCTTCACTTCATTAACTTGGCCCATGATATTTGTTTGGACAACTTTAGTTAGTTGTTCAAAGTTCTGCATATCTTCCTGGTTTTTAGTATTTCATTGGACTAGTCCTTGTCTTCCTGTTTCCTAGTACGGTTTGTATTTTTTTTCCCTTCTAGTCATCATTTATCTTGAAGGGTTTATTCAGTTGATTAGTTTCTTTCTCTCCTCTGGAGTTTTTTTTAGCTGCTGGTTTTGTGTATGTGCTAAATTTCTCTTTGACACTTTGTTCTTGCTTATTTCCCAGCTGTTTAATATGTTCCCTTGAAGGAAAAAGATTAGGGGCAGAGAAACCAAAAGGGATAAGAAGAGAAAAATGATAATAGTAACAATAATAAAAGTTAGAATAGGGGCCATATAGGACTTTTAAAATGAGTATTTAACTCTTGTAAGCAGTGTAGAGTAATAGGAATAAAAAATGTGAAATACCTACAATGAAATGGGAAACTGGGTAGAGAAAAATATATAGAATGATTTAAAAGGCCAGAATGATGAGGAGATAGAAAGTGAAAAGAAAGGACAGAAAGAAAATAGTTAATTAAAAAAAAAAAGAAAACAGAATAGACAAGATAGAAATCTAAACCAGTAAAGTTGAGGACTAATTAAAAAAGGTGGAATGTAAGAACCACAACAGAAAGCAGAAGATAGAAAGATGAAAGAAGGAAAAGAGATAGTGTTAGTAGAGATATTCAGTATACACAGAAAATGGGAAATCAAGGAAGAAGAAGCAAAGCAAAGAAGAAACAAGCTAGCCACACCTAATTTTAAAAAAGCAGGGGAGAAAGAGGAAAGAAAAACAAGAAAGAAAGAAACAAACAAAAACTCAAACAAACACACAAGCAAGCAGTCAAACAAAGCTAAGGAAAAACAGCATACCTTCTTGGGCCCTTGTGGAGCCTCTCAGACTGCCTGTGTTCATCAATCAATTACCCTGCAGGCTTCTCTCTGCAGGTTTTCAGGCAGGTTTTATCTAGTAAACTATTTTAAATTAGTTTTTAAGGAGCCTTTTTTTTTTTTTTTAATAAGCGACCCAAAAGAAGCTAGTACAAAAATAATATCTATTTTTTCTGTGTCCTACAGTATCAGCTGAATATTAAATATCCTGGGAGGTCACTACTCTTATAGGAGCTGGAAATTGAGCTAGGGACCTCATATATTCAAGGCAGAACTTCCTCCACTGAGCTACCTTTCTAAATGGTTCAGTTAGCTCTTCAGAAAGCCATTCAGTCACTTTCTCCTGGGCAGGTTTTATTCTCCTAGGGCAGCAGGATTCAGCAGACTCTATGAGCAGATCCCCCCCCCTCTCCTGGTCAGGTTGAGTTCACATTTGAAATTCAAATGGGACCCTGATGACTGAGTACACCACACCAAAATGATTTTCAAGCCTTTTCTAATCCACTCCCTCCTCCCAGGGGACCCTAAATAGCCTCTTGAAAACTTATTAAGCACTTCCCACTTCCTGGCTCCCTTAGGAGAGTTGTAATTCTGATAGCCCTCAGTGAGGAACTATTAAATTGGCTGACTCCACCCTCTCCCAAGCCAAGCCTCTGTATCCCCTGGTGGATAGGTAAATCAAGCTTCCTCAGCAGATTCACCTCTCCCTTCAGCCTGGTGCCACTTTGAGCCAGCTTGTTTGCTCCACAAAGCTCTAAAGGGGTCCAGGCAGCCAAACCCATGAAAAGGAATCCTGTCTCCATGCTTTGCCAGATCCTTCCCACTCTCAGAGAATGCACCCTCTTGCTGGGTGGCTGGGGCATGTCAGGGCTCTAACTAGCTCCCTGGCCTGAGGGTGGGGCTTTGCAATCCATGTTTTCCAGGAATAAGGCTAAAAACTCAGGGTTTTATCTTGTGCAATAGATTTATCTTGTGCAATCTATCTTCCTGTCCAGCTCCCTCCAGATCAATACCCCAAAAGTGCCCCATCCATGGGCTCCCAGAACAGCTCCCTTGGGCAGGATCCTGTCCCCAGTCAGCTGCCTTTTGTGAGAGAGTTGGTGAGCATCCACTTAAATCAATGCCATCTTGCGTTCTCCCCTTAGTAGACTTTTAGAAACAAAAAATATTGAGTCTAGTAAATCCAATCAAAGCTAACAAGTACTGATTAAGTATATATGTAATCATGGTGTTTACTCTGGACTGTAGCACTGATTAGGTTTACTAACTGTCTTCCCCTGTACAAACAAAAGAAAATTTAGAAAAGGCATTTGACCACAGAAGATGCTGGAAAGTTCAGCTTTGGGAGAATCTGCCTAAAAATCTTGTTGGCACCACCAACTTTTACAGTTTCAGTTCTGGTGAGTACTCCGTAAAATCATATTTGACACCAAATCATTCAATTCCAATTTTATAAGTCCTGTCAATTTTCAAACAGTTTACTTAGGACAGTAATTTAATATCTTTAATTTTTATTTGCATCAATTTATATATCCGCCATTTACTTCACCTCTCATACATTTTGACCAACCTCATTCAAAGAAGAGAATCTATACTAATATCTTGTGGTTCCTCAACATCTTCTAATCATATTAATACATTCTCCACTTAAGGTCACTATTATTGATAGTCAATTTTTCTAAATATCTCTACACACACTAAATGTTTCTTCATCCTACATGATTTCAAAAACAAATTCAGTGATTTCCCCAAAAGTTGTCTCCTAGGACATAACTCTTTCCTGGATTTCCTTTGATTTTCATTGCCAAGCTTTCTTGGCATGTGAAGAATCTCATTCAAACATTAAACAACATAAATCCTCAGGGCTTTCTCCCAGCCATGCCTATTATTCACCCTCTATATTCCCTTCCAATCATTTGATATAATACATGATCTCTATAGACATATCTCTACAGTCCCAATATCACATCACATGCATAGATTGGGACGGAAAATTCTCCACCAGGACAGTTGAGCAGTTCCTCATCAGCTACTCAGATAGACTTTTGGAAAAAATATTCTGTAAAAATCCAAGTCATAAAGGGTGGAGTTAAAAGTCAACCAGGGGCTTAAAACTTAGAGCAATTTTTGGTAAAAAATCTCTTCAACTTGAATGACTGCTTGCAAATAATCATCAGTCTAATGAAAATACCAATGAATTCTTCCCTTCTATTTGGAGTGTTCTTACTTTTCTCCCTACTCATCTATTATATAGCATTGGTTTCTAGAACTAATTCTTAGTTATTAGCCCTCTGATATGTTGTATAATCTTTCCTCAGACAGGACTTTCGTATACGGTCCATAACCAAATCTAACATTTAATTCACTGATGAAATATTTTCTATTAGTTTCATATATTAACTGATTTTGTAGTACAGTTATGATTTTATTAGACTTTATATGCCTTCAGTGAAGGAAATGTAATTTCTTTCATACCTACATGCTCAGTCTTTAGGACAAAGTGTAAGACATCATTAAAACTCAGTTATATATTAGACAAAATGAAAAAATTCTTGGGTTTTTTTTTCATCTTATCTCTTTTACTTCCATCTGCCTACTCATATCTTCACTTCCAAGCCTCTAAGCCAAGTAACCATCATCTAAATCTTAAAATTCACCAACTCCTTTTTCATTATTATTATACATAGCTTCTTCCATAAATGACTCATTTAAGAAAATAAATATCATATAATTTTCCTGCTTTAAATTATTGAATATTTCTACTAGCATTAGAAGTGACTTGCATTTACCATGACATTCCAGCCATGAAATCTACTAGCTGACATTCATCTCCATTCCAGTCCACTTAACTGCCTGTATTAAATGTCACATTTAATATTATTTTCTTTTTTCTATAATTCAGGAACAAATGGGTCTTTTTTCTATTTATAACACATTACCATCATTTGCCCATCAAGTAAAATTACTTGTTAACAAAATTTTAAGGGGAGAACTTATAGTTTGTAAATTATTAATATTTTCATGTATATCATACAAAGGGATGTTTCAGCTAAAGATTAATAGAATTTCATAAACATTTTCCTAAAATATCAGATGGATCAAAGAGATAATTCCCACACAATTCCATTCTATATTATCTGAATATCTTTTTTTTTTTTTTGGCCAGTATAAAGAATTTATTTGGGAAATGTGGGAAAGAACAGAGCTTTCTGAGAAATGGGAGAGAAAGACAGAAATACACACCTAGATTTGGTGTGGACCTCTCTAGGCAGAGAGAGCCTGAACATCTTTATATTGTGTACTCCTGCTAATTTTTGATGAAGGGTGTTTATGAGCTGGATTTGTAGGATGGGTGACATTGATCCTCTTCATATGATCTAAGACTTTAAATTGATTAAATCCATCATGAAATATGGTTTTAATTTGCATGAATAGGGTAAAAGTCTATTGGAGAAACACTTAAAAACAGGCTTGAGGAAGAAATATTTCTAGAAATCTCATGTGAGGAAACCAAAATGATTTAGGGCAAATGTATAAAAGAGGCAGGGACTGGGGATAGAGCAGGAAGTGAGTAAATGTCCAGAGGATTGGGAGGAATATTGGAGACACAGTAAGTTCATGAGCCAAGAAAACTTAAGTCTGAGAAATTTTGTAGTGTTTATTCATTGGTAGAGATCAAAATCCACATGTGGCATAAGTTAGTGATACCTATATTTTGGAATCAGGGAAAGAATTTAAATTTCAAATAAGTATGGGGTAATTAATGTATGAAATTCATTGTTTTTCATGTTTAGATATGTAATATATCTGTATAAATATGTTGTATTTAGCAACATTAGCCACTGTCCTATTTATTATGACACTGGGAAGTGAGAGTCAACCCCCTATTTTCTGAAGAACACTACATGTTTCTGTTGGTTGGATGCTGGGATACTTCTAGATGAAAGTTTGGGCATTCATGATTGGTGGCTCTGGAAATTGTGGACCAGACTAATCTCATGGCTTCTTTCTCCATCATCAGCATTTCCTGCTTTTTGATTGGCCTTTCTGAGAGTGAAAAATTGAAGGAATACATCTCACGGCCTGCCTATTAACAAATGCATCCCCTGGTGAGTGAAGAATTGCTATTTCTACTGAAATTATGGCCCTATTGCCAGACCATGGGGAGATTTCCCCTATTACTCTGAATATTCTATGTGTACTGAGTAGATATTCAAAGATCTGAGAACCATATAAGTGTACCCATAACCCTGAGATAATTGTGGTGCATCCTGGTCTAACTAAGGAAAAAATGTCCTTTCCAACATTTAAGCTAATTTGTTCCAGCTTCCATTAAGGCTTTGTAATAAGATGAGAGATGGAGCCCCTGTCCTTGGTGGGAAAATAGTTCCATCATTAACCTTGTGTGTGGTAATACTGTTCTTAGGATTGTGCTGACAGCATGTGATAAAGGTGAGTAAGAACACAGCTTGATAGTCCCAAGGGGAAACAGAGTTTTAGGTGAGTTCAATCAATCCGGTGTTAAAGGCACAAAGAGTTGTGTAGTATTCAGGGGAGCACAAGAGAGGGTTATGCTAGAGAATGCAATGAAAATAATTTATTTTCTCCAATAGTAAACATCTTAAAGTGCATATAGATAGAACGTATTTTTGTAATTTGAAAAAATATTTGAAATTCTCAAAAACTTATCCCTAATCAAGAATTTCCTTTTTTGTAAATAACCTTTATGAAATTTGATAAGTGGAAGCACACAGATATGGAATTTCATTCACCTGATTTTGGCTATTCATAGAGAAAAAATGTTTATTCTTTGCACTAAAATTGTAGGTCCTGTGAAAATTTTGCAGAACTGGAAAGACCAGAACACATGATGAGGTTAACTCTATCTTTTAACTGAAAAGCAAATAAAAAATACAAGATTGGCAAAGATAATTAGGATTTGGAGGTCCATGGTAAAACTGAGTATGGCCTCCTAGAACCAGGAGGAGTCATTTTAGGATTGTAATTCAGTATAACATTTCAAGGGGTCCATTCTTATGCTATTGGCCTACCTAACCTTATATATTATAATGAATACATGAGTTTTATATAGATAAAAGATGAAGAATAAAATGACCCTAAATGTTGCATGTACCCTGTGAAGTTCTGCAATATGCTATATACATTGCTTCAAGACTTTCTGCTATTTTAATAAATAATAGACTTATCCATTTTATACTATCAGTGTTTGGTATGTAGGAACTACTTTACACATTAGCTCATTCATCTCTCCAAACTCATAACAGTTTGTTAAATCTTTATATAGATGAGTAAATAGAGGTTATTAGGAGGGATTGGAATAAACAAACTCTAGTCATGGTTAAATAGTTTTAGAACACAGATGTTAATTCCATTGTGATGAGTATGCAGATTTCTAGAAATTTGAAGAGAATAGTGTTTTGTTATGATTTCTGGAGTGCAAATTTTATAATCACCATCTGGTAATCAAAAACACCAGTTTTTCATGCAATCGCCAAATTATATCACACCATAACTCATGTGATATTGTCTTACATAAGTTACATATGTTACATAATGTTACATAAGTTACAGAATGAAATTTATATATTTAATTTGTGAAAGTCTCTGCAAGTACATCTTATTGAGAGATACCAGGTCAGCATGCAGAATGATCTAAAAGGAATTGCAAACATTATTTGAGCTTTGTATACACACCTATCCTCCATTCCTCACTTCTGTCCTCAAATCCAGGTTAATGTGAATTTGGTGGAAGTAGCCCTGTCTGAATTTGAATATCTATGATATTTTAGGAGGAAGTGACCATCAAAGATGTAACTATAGACTTCACGCAGGAAGAGTGGGGCAAGATGGGCACATTCCAGAGAAACATATTTAGAGAGGTAATGCTGGAGACTATCAATAATCTCATTTTCTTTGGTGAGTCACAAAAAATTTATAATTATTAACTATCTAAATATCTTTATTTCCATCCTAAAGACTGTTTTTCTGTGTAATTTATTTCATATATCCTTTATCTGTTTGACAAGTATCTGTAAAAGCTTTCTCATATGCTACTCCAATCTCACACTTATCCTTTCAGAAAACTTTAAATTATCTGGAAGGAATCTGATTCTTCACTCTTTATTTATCATGTTTTCTCTCACCACTGGAATCTAAACTTCCTGTATAAAATTTTATGCATTTATTGTTACTCAATCTCCATTACTGAAAAATGTGCTGAGAATTTGATGAATGATATTTAAAAGGATATATAAGTTAATTAAATATTATCCAAATAATTACTGTCCTTTAGGGAGAATTTATATCTCACCACACTGTAGAAAAATAACAGGCATGCATTTTTCTATATATAAATAATATTTATTTTTGGGACACCTTATATTTATATTTATTGGATTCTTTTTTAAAAATATTATATAACCACTATGGAAACAATTTTTCATTTCTAGAAGGAGAGAGGATACTACAGTGTTTGAACTTGAGCATGGTCTTCAATGAGTATAGATCCTTAGTGTCTTATGGCAATTGGCCAAGCATCCTTTGCTGTTGAAGTAATGTCAATATTCTGTATTCAGTGTGTGCTTCCCTATGCAAAACTTCAATGTCTAATTTGTTCTTCTTCATAGCCCTTCCTGGACTTAAAGAAAATGTACTATTAAAAGAACATAATACAAAAGATATTATATCTCTTTCCCATAAACAGTATATCAGCTCTGCAAATCAGATATGATTTCTCAGTTGGAGGAGGCAAAGGAACTGTAGAAAGAAATGTTAAGATTTCTCCAAAAGCAGAGACCAGGTGAGCACCAGGAAGCTGTGCTTTTGTATAAGATGGGGCTTGGGAGAAATTAGTAGATCCTTGGAAATATCAATGGAAACTTTCAATAATTGAGTGCTATTCTCTTTAATGTTGGTAAGGAAAAAGAGCAAGAAATCCTCAAATGATGTCATTATTCTTCACTTGTATTAATATATATCATATTATCCATCTGTTATTGTCTTTGGCTTTAGGCAAAGGAATATTAATATATTTATTGCAGTTAAATTTTCACATGATATCATTGCCATTTTCCTCCTCTTAAGAATATCATCACTTTAACTCCACAAAGAGAAGATGAAATAAGGAATATAATTTATCTTTCATTCCTTTCAAGAGCAAATGCAATACCAACTGGCTTCCTAACATGCACACTGTAAAATGCAAATGTTTGTTCCAGGAGAGGGATACTGATGTATTGAGAACCACAGGATAGAGCATTCCTTGTGTCTGAAACTGGACAGGATCCCTGTGGACAACAGTACATACATCAGAGGGCACCATGGTGATATGTGGGGTTGGGAGGGGCAGGGCTTTGGAGGTTGGGCTGCACAATGCCAGGAAGTGCTGGCAGCCAGGCTGGGGTGTGACCAGGACCACCAGATTGAAACTGGATCCAAGTTCCTCTTACAGGTCCCTCCCTCCTTTCTTCTGGTGATTTATATCAATAATGCATCTGTTACCCAGTTGCAACTTGATACTTACCTTCTTGAAGACCCCACAGTCTTCTATATGGCAGAAGCAGACATCACCATTTTACAATCTCACTGGCACCAAATGAACATCCCTCTGCCTTTCGCCACATCCTCTCCAACACTTGTGGGTAGGTTTTAAATGAATATTTTATTTAATTTTTACATTTTGTACCTTTATTGACAATGCATGTTAAATACAAACAATCCAACAAACAAATAAAACATACATACACACACAAGGCTTTTACCAGATTGCACATAGAGATGCTCCAAGAAAAGTTCCTTCTCTCTGTTTTGTTGCTTTAGGAAACCTCTCACCCATGGTATCAAGAAATCCCAGCCATGGGGATTCTGTCAACTTACAAAAGAGGAGTGGGATCACAACCAGTAATACGGCCTTCCTCAATGTCAATGAACAGAAAGACACACGGTTCAATGATAAGTTAAAAAGAAAGACTTCATACATTTATATCAGGTTCCCACAAAATGAAGTGGCATCATGAGAAATGGAAAGAATTAAAATGAAGAAGGCTATTACATAAAAATACATGCGTATGTTGTCTTCTCACAGAATGCCCAAGCGGTTCTGAGCTTGGTCATCTAGCCAGCTCTCCTCCTGTTTGAAGATATTCTACTTGGAAACTTTGCCTGGTGAGGAAGCTGCCAGGTGAGTGAGACAAAATCCACGAGCAGGTAATCATAGTTGTGTGATATGGCTTTCCATTTCTTTGGAATATCTCCAAGTAAAATGTAAAATGAAGAAAATAATGTATCTTTTACCATCTTAAGGAGAACAGGCAAAGGAATGTGGCTTCCTAATCCTGTCATAGTCATCATCACAGCAAAGATGGAATTAAGCCAAGAGTTACAGATCTAGTAGGAGCCAGCAGATGTAAAAGTGCTTGTGTGTGAACCAGTCCATGATCCCTTTCAACAATCCCAGATGGTATCCAGGAGTAAGGACTTGCGTTCATCTGAGTTGCTTCCATAGGAGAATATGTATTAGTGGATTCCAGAGATTTTACAGATGTGCAAGTAAGGCCATGCTTTTCAATTCTGTCAGGAAATTATCTCTTCTTGTTTTTAAGCCCAAGGACAACCTTTGAAAAGTAAGCAGAGAATGATTGCTGTCCCCTGACCTGACACATTTTCAGGAGAGCAAGTATCCCAGAGGAACCAATTGAATATTTCTTGTGAGGGTGTGATTTTGCCCTCAATCATTGACCTGCCACTTGATCCTTATGCCTTTGGCTAGAAATGTGTGGGTTTAGTTGAATTTCTGACTTAAAAGGGACCTGGCCATTTTTGCAGTGAAATGTCTGGTACCCTATTCCCAGCCCCTTATGACCAATTTGTCTCTTATATCTTGATCAGGTTTCTAGGAATGGAATGCATTGGACCAACCACATGGACTGAGCTCAAATCCTGGTCTCATGTTTTTATCCTGATATGTGTGCCTCTAGCCTGAAAGTAAGTTCTATGGTGGTTTGCAGAGCGAATGATAAAGTGAATTTTTGCGAGTGCTAATGGTGTGGTATGCTTTGTGTTCTTCTGATTCCCAGAGTGCAACTGGAGCTGCATTTGTGCCCTTGGAAGGCAAAGTGGCTGTCCCAAGAGGGCGTAGGGGTGTTGTGTCAGATTTGAGGAGAAACTAGCTCCTTCTTGAGCTTGATGGCTGACTAATGGTGCTGGTGGCTTTTACATTCCCTTCAAATTTTCTGTTCATTCAAGGCCAAGGTAGGAATTCTAAAGAGGATGAACACACCCCCCACCCCTCATCCCTTCCAGCTGCCCAGCCTGGGGTTTTTGGGAGCTCATCCCTGGATTCTGATTGGTTTCACTTTGGCAGCCTACCCATCACAGTGAACAGATTGCAGAACAAAGGGTAAGCTTCATTTCCAGAAGAGAAAATCAAAGGACAACAGAAGCGTCCCTGGCACTCCACCCCACACCTGAGACCCCACCTGTTTTCTGAGTGCCCCACCACCACCACACAGGACCCTGAATCTGGTCTAAGCTGACCAAAGATAGAGACTCATGGGAGGTTGTCTGTGACCCACTAGCTCCCAGCGTACCCCCAAGACATTGTCCAAGACCACACTGCCACCATGGGAGGAGGGATGAGCCATCCCACTCATGGTTTGCCCTGCTGGTTTCTCAGGGGCCCCATTATGGCTGCATTGATATGGGTCTGCAAGCTGTACCCTCTGGGGTTTCCCCAGGTTTGGTGAGTCCCACTTGTGACTGGGGCTATGCTTTGTGTTCTGTGTTGTCGGGAATTGGACTTGCTCTTTTGTGCAAGTGTGCAGAGCCCTGGACACCCATTTTCAGGGGTTATGTTTGGTGTGGTGTGGGGAAGGGAAGGGCTGACAAGAAGATTCTCCTGGGTGGCAGACACATCATACCAGGCATGACCTGGGTCCCTCTCCCTCTCAAGGAACCATCCTTTCTTTGAGTCAAGAGGCAATTGTACATCATGCCCTTGGGAACATCATTGTTTCCTCCATACATAGCTTCCAGAGATCTTGCCATGTGTCTTTCACAGCTGCAGCAGTGGATTGGGGCAATTTCCAATCCCACTGGCAGAGATTGATTGCTTCCTTGTCTATCTCCAGATCCTCTTCTGCCCTAGACTTTTCTTTTTACTTAAAAAATTGGGGGACTTTTATGGACAAGGTACCATCATTAAAATACAAAGACCTTTTACCATTTAGAGATCACAGATAAAGATTCTCCATAAAAGTTTCAACTCTTTTGCTGTTTTAGGATAATTCCTGCCCTTGATAGCAACCATATTCCAATCCCGTGATTTTTTAGCTTAGAAAGCGTGCTGTGAGGGCCATGCCACATAATCAGGGAACAGAACATCACCCTTTTCCATTATACATTGAGGAGAATATCTCTAAAGATTTTAAAATTCCATTTGTGGATAAACAATCAAGTATTAATGTCATTTTCAGATGGATAGCAAAATGGACTAACTTTTAAAATATGAATTCTTCAGCTTTATCAAATGTATACTTAATTTTTTCCCTTTCTTTAAGAGAGAGGACTCATCATTTTAAAGGAAGTATTCTTACATGGAAGTACATTTAAAAGGCATATTTTATGAGAACATCAAACCCATGACATTTAAATTTTCAGTAACTGGAAAATTGAGTACTAATAAAACACAAAATTGTCATCAAAATACACATGTCAGTGGCAAAAGTAAATAACAGAGACGAGTGGATTCACACCAATTAAAAAAAAATTAACCTGGGCAGGCTTCAGTGTGGTTCATGATCCTGTATCAAGCACAGTTGCCCTTATTCTCCAAAAGATCTTCATCTTCCATGCAGAGTTCTGTTTTTTTTAAATATTTTCAATTCAGCTTTCAGGATCCATGTATGTCTTTTATTCTACATCTTCTTCTGACAAGCTCTGAGCACTTACAATTCTCTGACAATTGTTTGATGCTTGGTCAAAAGCCCTTGGAAAATCTGGGCTCTGGCTGTTTACACAGAGCAGAGGTATTGTTCGATAACTCTATGGCCCTCTCCTATCTTACTTGGGCTTGTAAGTCCTTCACCAAGCTATATAGTTTCTCAGAAGAATTTCTGTACATCTTTGCCACATTTCAGTAGGTATCTTCAAAATCTCAGCTCTCGCTAGGCAAGTTTGGGTTTCCTTTCTAGTTCTCACAGCCTGGTTTTGAAACTAGGGTCCCCTGACTCATATGGTCCAAGTAAATACAGTAAGTACCCCATGCAAATAGGCCAATGTTCACTTGTGGTGAGGCAGCATTTCCAACCAAATATTTCCCTTGGCTGCAGAGTGTACAGGGTGGTGTTGGCCTGCACAGGGTGGTAGACCAACAGTCCTCCAAGATTGAGGTTGGGTGTACAGTTGTTTTATTCTTTTTCTTTTGTACATTTCTGCATTAGGGAACTACCCAATTCTGTGGTATGGTGACTAATGAAAAGAGGTGACAAATGAAGATATCTACTTAGGCTTAAGTGGCTTTCTTGCCTTCTGGCAGAATGCAGAAGAGGTATGGAAATGGGTAATTTAGGAAGCTCTTCTTAATGTCTGTATTTATTTGCCTA
>JAQZBX010051285.1:0-19429 GCA_029593785.1 Cabassous unicinctus | reverse complement strand
AACAGTGAGGTGGAGCCGGTGGCCACTGGACATTTTTGGGGCAGGGTGAGGAGGGGCAGTTGAAATGCTCGGGCTTTTTTCAGACTTTGGGGGTTGTCCTGAGTGGCGAAGCAGCGACGAATGTAGGCCATTTTCCATCAGAATATACCATGCAGAACTGGGTGGGAGAGAGTGTGGCCTGTGATGTGAACTGTGGTCTATGCTCGGTGGCAAGGCTCCAGGATGTGTATATCCATTGCGGGTGTAGTACCACGCAGATGGGAAATGGTTGTGTGGGGTGTTGTTGGGGGTGTGGGCGGCGGGGAGCATGGGAATCCCTGTAGTTTCTTAGTAATATTTGGGTAATCTAGGCACCTTTATAAAATGTATACATATATATATAACAAATAACATTTATGTAAACAAATGCACATATATGCATATGTATTATATATCATTTTACAAATTAAAAAAAAAATTTATATTTGTAATTTCTTGTTAAATTCATGAACTATTTAAAAATACTTTGTCATTTCCTAACTATTTTTTTCCTCTCTTTTAATTGTTGAGATCTAATTTAATTGCCTTTTTGGAAAAAAAAAATCATCCATATGAATATATGGATTCCTTAGTATTCATAAGATGTCCTTTGTGGCTTAATAATTGGTGAATTTTGGGGCATGTTACATGTGTTCCCAAAAGAAATGAATGTTCTCTTTCCATGGGTCAAGAATTTCAATCATATTTTCCAAACTGATTATATTCTTACTAATTTTTGTCTTCTTGGCTTAGCACCCTCTGAAAGTGATAGCTTAAATTCTCCCACTATTCCTGCAGATTTATTAACCTTCTTTTTAATTCTTCATATACTTCAAGACTGTTTTTAGATGCATTCAGGTTTATGATTATTAATTCTTCTTAGAGAATTTTTATCATTTTGTAGTATATCAATTTACCTTAGAGTTTCTCATCTTAATTTTCTTTGTCTAATCCCATATAATTTTTTCCCACTAGTCTTCTTTTGATAATTATTTTCCAGGTATATGTATTTTTCACCATGTAACTATATTTTGTTTGTTTGATTTTAGTGTCATGTAAGTAACATAGAAATATATCTCTGGATGTTTGTTGTTGTTGTTGTGTTTGTTTTTCAGATCCAGCTGAATAGTGTATCCTGATGAATGAGTTTAATTCATATGAGTTTATATTCATTATGATTAATAATATATTAATAAGATCTCTTCATTCCAAATAGAAACCCTGTACATTTTAAGCCTTAACTTGCTATTTCCAATCCCCACCCAGGTAATGTATATGCTAGATTCTGACTGTGTGAGTCTGTGTATTCTAATTATTTCATATCAGTGCGATCATACAATATTTGTCCTTTTGTGTCTGGCTTATTTCACTCAACATGATGTCTTCACAGTTCATCTACGTTGTTGCATGTAACAGAATGTTTTTTTTATGGTTGAATAATATTCCATTGTATTTATATACCACATTTTGTTTATCCATTCATTGGTTGAAGGACATTTGGGTTCCTTTTGCATCAGTTGTTGCTGTTAAGAGGTTTGATATCCCCATGGTGCCATTTTTATGGGTAATCTGTCTCTCCTCTTTCTTAGCTTTTAGCATATTTTTTTAATCTTTGAAGTTCTGTTTCACCAAGATAAGTTTAATTGTAGGATCTTTCTAGACATAGAAGACTCATTTCTTTCTTTAATTCCTGTAAATTCTAAGCTATCCCCCCGCCCCCATGAAATCCTGCCTCACTGTCATTTCCCTTATTGTATACTTCTCAAGGCAGTGTTGGAGCCTTTCAAGGTCATACTTCAGCTGCACTCCCATCTTTGCCCACATCTTCCAGTAACCTATTCTAGAACAACACCAGCTATAAATCACTTGCACCAGAATCAGCTCAAATTTGCACACCAGGGGAGTGGTGGATCCAGGATCTGAACCCAGGGAATCAGGTCCAGAGGTTGCTCTCCTACCTGCTACTCTGAAATACCTACTGAAAAAAGGAACTTAAAATGGAACAGGTAGAATGGGGTTCCATAATGACAGCCATGGGTGCTCAACTTCCACCAGACCATGCCAGCACTAGGAGCTGGCTGCTCTTGGTGGAAGACTCTCAGCTGCCTTCATGCTCACTCTGCTGCTGAATCACAATGGTCTGCAAACCTTGACTCAGCCTCCAGGCCTGGTCCCCTTCCCAGGCCCCATTCAATGCCTCCACTTGAATGTCCCAAGCTTGCAGTCTCATTGGACTTCATCTACTCTCCCTGCCCTAGATGTGGGGGTGAAGCATGGGAGTCTGGTCTTTCTCCATCTCCTTTTCAATCCCTTGTTCTGGCACCAAGGATCTTCCCTCCTGTCTTCAAGGCCTTCTCTTCTGGTTCTTAATAGCCTTTTGTGGACATAAAAATCCTCGCTCTTGCATAGCAACAACTTGGGCTTTCAAAAGTATTGTTTCTGAACTGGGATCAAGGCCTTATTTGGGAAGTTGTAAAACTGAACACTGACTCTTTTCTTTCTCTCTGTATTTTGTCTGTTCACAGTCCTTATTCACCTTCAGGTTCTTTGGGGGGCCAAACAAGGAAGAGATGAAAAACAAAGTACAGACATTGATACTTTGAGATGCTTTCCTGCATCCCATTTAAAATATACTTCCACAGAGCCTGGCATAAAGCCACACACAGTAAATGTTATCAGGGTACCTTTGGTAATTATTGAGTCATTTTTACCAGCAGGGTGGGCTGGTCCCCCTCTCCTTACCACAGATTGCTACTTTGATTCTGTGAGCTTCAGGTCTTCTCAAAGCTAACTGGTCCACAGCCAAGCTCTCCCCTGTGTACATATCCAATGGCCTGGGGTTTTCATTCTCTTTAAAATTTCTCCCAAAGACCCTTGTGGAATCTGTACTTACTTAACTCCTAGGATCCACTATTTCTTGACTGAATCCACCACTCCACTGCAGACTGATCCTTGCCTAAATATTATTTTGAATCACATTTGAATAAGCACAAACTTCTCTCACCTTTGCTTGTCTGTTATCCTTTATATTGCAGATTTTCCTTTCTTGTGCTCAAAGATCTATAGGTACAATATTGGAAGTTCTGTTTTCAAAACCAAAAACAAGGAAAAAGTATTCATCCAAATTCCAAATCACTCAACCACATCAGTCTGAAGACTTGTACCCTGGCCCTACCCTGAGAAGAATTGCAGAACAAAAAGAAAAGACTATGCAAAGCAAAAGGTACATAGTTAAGTTGCTGCAAGTAATGTTGGCTTGAGTGTTGGTTTTATGGCTACTAGATTATGCACTGGAGAGTACAAAGGACATGTAAATGACTTGGTTCATTTCCTATAAGAAATCTTAATCTCCACTGGAAAAAACCACATAAAGTAATCAATGAACAATATTTAATTGACAATCCATGGCCATGCCCTGACAAAAACCAGCCTTTGCCCCCACTTCCCCAAACACCAACAACATAGTTAACATTAAGTGAGCATTTACTATGTACCAGGTACTATTCTAAGCCCTTTAGGCACATGTTAATCTATTTAATTACATAAAAGCTCCTCCTTTTATGGAGATATTGTTATTAACATGACAAGACCACTGTGCAGATGAGAAAACTGAAACTCTGCATGTGATAATACTACTTTCATCTCTAACACAGAAATTTTCTATTTTCCTACACATTTACTAAAACCATCATGTCCTACAACATGTTACTGTGATCTGGTGCCTTTCCCAATTTTGCAGTGCCTTCTGAGTTCATTTCAAAATCAGTGCTCAAAAATACAGTGTTCAATAAATGTTGGACAAGAGCTCTCAAATTCCTTTGGATTCACCATTGTCCTCTAGAATTCTGACCTCTTCTAACCTCTGGATTACTTATTCAGTCCAAGACTTACCATCCATATGATGTGGTGCAAGTTTCATGTCTATCCTAAGAAAGTCAAAGACCAAGGGCTTTGAAAAGGTTTGGTAAGGGATGATAGTGATGGTAGCACAGCATTGTGAGCATAAATAACACTATTGAATTATATATTTGAATGTGGCTAAAAAGGGAAATTTCAGGTTGTATGTATGTGACTAGAATAAAAATTAAAAAACAGAAAACATGAAACTGCACAGCACAAACAGTGAACCCTAATGTAAGCCATGGACTATGGTTAATAGTTCAATTTATAACAATATTCTTTCATCGTTTTAAAAGATGTGCCACACTAATGCAAGGTGCTCATAATAGGGGTATTTCCTATATGATATTTCTGTAAAACTACAACTTCCTTAATTTAAAAAAAGAGGGAGAGGGGAACAGATGTGGCTCAAGCAGTTGAGGTCCTGGGTTTGATTCCCTGTGCCTCCTAAAGGAAAAACAGACAACAAGTAGACAATGAGTACAAACAATGAGCAAAAACAATGAGCAAACAAATGAGGGAGCCATTGGGTGGGGGGGAGACACTGAAAAGAAAAGAAGACCAAGGGTTTGTTTTAGGTGGAGCAGGTGGTTCTCCATGTGGTTATATGGTAAGAAAGAGTAGGTATAGTTGCTGTGTGAAGGGAAAGGGGTAGGTTTAGGCTTGGGAACCTGGGAAGATGTGAAGATGTGATGTACCTGGAAAGCAAAAATTGGACTCAATTGCAACACTGAAATTGATAAGACAGAATGCTTCGGAGGCAGAATCCAGCAGCAGTGCGTATTCATGGGAATATAGATGGGAAAGTTGCTGAGCCATGTTGCCCTGCTTGGTCTGTGTTCAGATCTGAGGCCCAGTGCCCTGGAAGGGATTGGGGTCTGCCAGTTCTCAGACTACCCCCCACCACCCATCCAGGCCTCCTGGGTATTCACTCTGGCCATACTTTTGAGCCTAGTTCCATGGGAGGATTTTGAAGGCCAAGAGTGATGGCAGGTGTAGAATGAATGAGGTCTATTCTGAGACAGGTCCTCAAAGCAAAATGTAAAATCTCTCATTCTTCTGGCAAACACCAAGGACTCACCTAATGTTTTACAATCAGGAGCACTTTGAGGTGAAATAAGTATTTTGCAATCTGGATGTTATATAGATATAGGAGGTTACTTAATTCCTTATTCCTTTAGAGTTCATTTTGGTAATTGCTTTCATATTGTCTTTCCTTTCCTCCTGGAAACATGGACAGCTTTTATATAAGGCAATCTGAGAGGCTGTGCAGGACTCTTTTGATTATTGGTATGTGGGAAGCTACAGTTTAAAGTCATGGCTTTTGTGCCAAAATGCTTATTCATTTAATCCATTAGATTTCTTTTCTGAAACCTTTTGAAGAGGCCTTTTAGTCTAGTACAGTATATCTAGAATAATGCATCCACATGGCAGAAAGAATACTTTTATTGCATTAATTTTATTCTTGCAAGAATTTTTGAGTGACCTATTTAGGACTTTGTGAGTTTTTTGTTGTCTGTGCTTTGACTTTTGTTTTTACTAGATCCTGCTTACATGATCCTGCAATATAAGGAGAAGCTACGAGTCTATTTACATGTATAAGGCCTTGCCTTGTATTTAAACACAATGTTAGTGATCTTAATGATCTGCAAAGAAAAAAAAATGCCATTATGTAGCCTGCTGAGCTCAGTACAAAAATTTGGTTATCTTTTTTTTCCCATTGGTAAATCAGCAAAAATGTAACATCAATAACCAATTGCTGGTAAGGATGCCATGTAAGAGGCACCCTTAGGCATGGATATTGATGTGTTCATCTGTCAAGAACAATTTTTGGAAAGTAAATGGATGGCAGCATGAACTATCCCTGCAGAGTGCCTGGCTTGCAATGGCTCTACCCCACATTTACTGTGAGACTTTGGGTAAGTAGCCTGACTTCTCGAAGGCTGAAATTCTCCTTCTATAAAATGGACATGCTAATACCTAGATTAAAAGAGTTCTTGTTAGGATGGACTAAGGATGATTACTATGGTGGAGAATCTAAATTATGTAACTAATCTGAAAGAGTTAAAAGAATTCATCTATACAGAGACTTATCTCACAATTATTCATAATATAAAAATTTGAAAATCAGTTGTGTCCAACAGTCATCAAGTACATTATTGACTAACTTTTTGGTGGAATGTTTTTGTAGCCATTAATTGAACACTTATGAAGATTATCTAGCAAAATAAAATGAACAAAATCTTTAAGTAACATTGAGTGAAAACAATGAACCAAAATTGTAGAATTTGATCAAAATATCTAAACTATAAATACGAAAATAGTGGGGAAGAGACTTCACAAAATGGTAACAGGGTGGTTGAGTAATACATTTTTCCTATTGTTAAGTTTTTCTATTACATTATTATATAGCTTTTATAATTAAAACACTGTAGCACTATTAATTACCTTTTTTATTTATGAAAATATGCTTACTTTAGAAAATACAGATAATACAGAAAATCATGAAAAATACTATTAAAATATCCTAATTTCACCACTGTTAGTATTTTTTTTTCCTTAACTTTATTTGTACATTTAATAATCGAAAATATAAACAATTAAAAACTAAAAAGTAAACACAGATGAATAAATATATACATTTCTCCATTAAATGTAATGGATACAAATAATTTTTTTTTTTTTGTGGCTCAAACAATATGTTACACAATATATTTAGTTCATAGTAATGCATTCATACAGTATTTGTCCTTTTGTGTCTGACTTGCTTCACTCAGCATAATGTCCTCCAGATTCATTCATGTTGCCATATGCTTTACGACTTCATTTCTTCTTACAGCTGCATAATATTCCATCGTGCACTGTTAGTATTTTAACTTCTATTGCTCAAGTCTTTTTTTATGCATGATATGCATGTATCATTTATATATGTACAATATAGATATGTTTGTATATGCATCTATACTTTTTCAAAATTAACTTTGCTTTACTTTCAAATTAACTGTTAGTTTACATCTCAGGTTGTTGCCTTTGTATCTCCTTTTTAGCTTGATCTTTCCATACCAGCCTATTCTCCCTTTACTTGTTGCTTTAAATTCTTGTTTTATTGATAACACCAAGCAGCTATTTTGAAATGGTCTTTTGTTTCTTGTCAACAATAATTTTTGAGGTGAACTGAGCCTTCAAAATTCCAAATAATACTTTTTCCTTGTGGTACATTATATAGTTTACTCATAGACACTGTGCCATTGCTGTTGTTTTCTCTTTAATAATCCTTTAACAGAGTGAGAATCATCCCAGCACTTGGTACCATTCACTTGGGTCCATGAAAACTTCTGATAGAAAGCAGTAGGGCAGATCAGTGTACTCAGTTCTCATTTTTAACAGACCTTGATCTTGTACCATTCTTCTGGATTCAAAGGGAATAGTCACCTGTTCTCTGCCTATGTCTTTCAGAATTAGAGAAACATTTGTATTTCATATAAATAGAGGCTGTCTTCAACCAATACAACAAACATAAAATGCTCAGCCTAGGGAGCATACTCCCAGGTCTCTTCCTATCTTAGCTCCACTTATAGAGTCTTACATGAAAGGATCTACCTACTTGTGGATAGAATTCATTGTCTTTTGCTCCCTGCTGGGCATAAGACAGAGGCAAGAAGAGTTTCACTTTAACTAACAGGTTTTTTTAATATGCCTATGATTCATCTTATCAGAGAATCAAATGTAAACTAGGTGGCTATCCAGCTTAGTACCAGAGCTGAACTAGAACCTAAAAAGGGACTGAAGCTCTGCACCTGAAGCAGACTTTCTCCTGGGAGTTAGAATCTCTCAGTGAAAAAAAAAAAGAGAGAGAGAGAATGCTATTGGGGGGGGAGGAGGTTGAATGGATTTGGTAAGCATAAATATTTGTCATAAATCAGAATCTAGACAGTGAAGGATATACACATTTTCCTTTTCTTTTTTCCCATCAGTTGTAGACCATGGGAGTTCCAACCAGGAGTAGATAGTGGAAAAGTTTGGAACTCTTTCTTTCCTACTTAATGAAAGGTGATCTTGCATTTCAAGGGATGAAGCATGTAGATATCAGTTCTATATTTTTCAATCCAGCTTCAACTAAATATGCTTGATGGTAAATTTTGGGAATATGTCCATGAATGTTCCAAAATGTTGCCTGTGATCTTTGGTTTCAGAGCTGCTTGTATATTTTTTTCTGGTCGCTGTAATTGAAAGTGGGAGAAGGCACTCAAAGATTCCTTTTTAAATTGGGGGACCCTGTTTCTGATTTAAATACTTTATTAAATATACCTTTAAAAACTATAATTGTGTCGGGTCTTTCCTAACTTAACACTAATCTTCCCAAAATAATAAAGAAATGAACTTTTTTCCCAAAAAATTTATAATGACAGAATTTTTGAAGCATTCTCATAAACTATAAGGCCAGTGTAGATGGATTTGAGGACAAGAGTTGGTAGCTTACTCTCACCATGTGAAAACACAGCATCCTTCTCATGAAAGTGATGGAAGTAAGGAGACACGATATTTCATCTCTTCTTTTCCCCACTCTATGAACCCCAACTCAGAGCTGGGATTTGGCCCAAACAGAAAATTAAGTGGTCATCACTTTACTATACAGTTTTCTTCTCTGCCATATATTTCTGCATCACTTCCTGAAACTCAGCAAGAGGAGAAGGCAGGCCAGCAATGGTAAGTGATGTTGTACATACTGGGTAAACATCTACTCAATGGAATATATTTTTGTATATGCCTGTGATTCACATGATTAGAGAATCAGAGGTAGGACTAGATGGCACTCCCACTTAATACCACAGTGAACTAAAAATGATGTTCCTATAAATAGACTGGAAGCTCTGCACATGAAACAGAGCTTCTGCTCTAAGTATGTGAAGTGGCTTAGGACACCCCCTAAATGTATTTACCCAGGGAAAATCTTGAAGACAGCATACCAGACAGCATTAAGGTCATGAAGGAAAGAGAAAGCTGTTTTGTTGTATTCATTATATCAACAAAAAGAGGCTAGGCTGGATGACAAAATCTAGGCAGAAAAGAGTGTGCTGCAACTGAAGGCAGAAATGGAGCAAGGGTACTGGGCAAGCTGGAGGGATGCCTGACAAAGGGGCAAGGACTTAGACTGGGGCCTCTGCAGTGGAAATGGCACAATTAAAGACTTTGGGGTTGTGCAGAGTATCATGTACAGAGGACAGAACAGCATATCCTGGGGACTTTAAATTTCCACACTCCTTTGGTCAAGAGAGAAGCTGGGTCAGATTAAAACTATCCAGAAGTAAAGTCTCCTCTCTAGCATCAGATTACTCATCAGAGAAGTCAGGAGATTCTGTTTGCAGAACAACAGAGCCACACATGTTTATTGACAGCTTGTTTATGAAGTTCATGGGCAAAAATAGTTTGGGAGGGTCTGCATGTACATCAGTACTTTAGCTATCTGGAATCTACACAGAATGATTCATGTGTGGAACACATGGTTTTGGTAGGTTAGAGGATTACCCTTTTAGATAAAAAAAGTTTTTTGTGTGTGCCCAACCTCAGCTCTGTGAGGTGGGCAAAAGCTCCCCCAGACCCTACCTAACTCTATCCCCATTTTTCAGTAGAAAAACATCTTGGAAAACAAAGAATTAGAGAGGGAAAAATATGCAAGTAAACTTTCTAGAAGCATGTATGAATTGCTTATTATTTACTTCCTAGAAAAATTATTAGCTTCTATGCATGGTTTTATATTATGAAATTATGCTCTATAAACTTAAAAAACAGCCCAGTAATGTCATTATCTTACTAGTATAAACAGCACAAATGTACAGATATTTTACAAAACAAAATGTGGAAGGATGTTATATATATGCTTTAGCAATAGGGAATGAGTCTTGTTTGAAATACAACATATGCATGTGTTAAAGCCCAGTAATTAGAAGTTTTATGTCAGAAATATTGTTGATGCAAGTATGTCTCACCATACAATATTAACCAAACAACCCACAACATGATGAATTAATAACAGAGGTGAAATAAAGAGCAATTTATAGTTTTAAAAGCAAAAATAACATTCATTAATGATTACAACTGACTCAAGACATCAAAAAGAATCAACTAATAACAAAGTACCACTTCCCCCCAAATTGGAAAATTTACAATATGTGTTTGCACAGTAGGACCATTGGAAAGTCACATAGCCTTGTGTGACAGGTATATTATTAGAAGAATAGTGATTTAGAGTCCTCCATAAACTCAAATAGTATGATAATTTTAGTAATCTTTAATATCTTAGAAAGTGATAAATATTTAGCTCTAGGAAAGGGATTATGACTTTTGGTTCTGTTAGGAGGAATTTTAAGGCATACACCTGGAAAACCACTGAATTAGCAACAAAGGCAGGGGCTGTTCAAAGAATGTCCTCTATCTAGGAGGGAAGATAAAGCCATTGGGTTTATTAGGCTCATTTATCATCATCAGTAATAAGAAAACCTGACCCCTGGGAAATGAGATTTAAAATTATGTTGAGAATCACTCTTTCAAGTACCAAAAATTTCAAAAAGCATTTTCAATGGAAATTACTCTAAAGATGTGTAGTAATCATTTCTTTGTCTTTTGACTAAAGTAGACTCATAACAGTTAAGTTGTCTTCATCATCCTCATTATTATCAGTTCTTGCCAAATGCTGCAATAAAATTATACCCACAGGGTTTTCCAAGAGTGGGATACTTACACCTAAATTATACAACCATATACCACTCCTGGAATTCAGTGGATTTAATTGTTTTTCCCAATCCTGTCTCTTGTTGCCAGGTTGTCAGTTCTCACCACCCCCTTCTCCTAAAGCCCAACTCACCCAGCCTTCTAATTTGCTACTTTGGATCTGAATTTAAAACAGTTGTCTTGAAAAGAACTATTAAGCTTTAAAAACATATTCTAAGTGTACTTGGATTTTGCATTGGTAGAAATTTTTAAAATTGTGATGTTCCTGTGAATATTATATATGAAAACAAGTGCCTGGGGTTTGAAGCATGGTTTTTGTGGCACAAAAAGTATCTTTTTTTCTTACTTTATCAGTTTTAGATTATTATTATTATTGATTTCAATATAACAATTATTATTATTGATTTCAGTATAACAATACTTTACATTTTTAAATGATACTCCAATCTGAAAAATTGTGACCCATATTTTTTCAAATGATCCTTACCAATGGATCTTACCAAAGGCAGAGTTCATTGTTATACTTCATTCAACCATTCATACAGTTAACTAATATTCATTAATGGTCCTTGTGCCAGGCACTGAGGAAACCTAGACTCTGAGGTTACCTAATCTGGAAAAAGCTATTGTACAGCAAATATCAATGCTGGAATCTAACTCTAGTCCTTTTGACTCCCTGTTCAGTGATTATTTCCATAAAATATGGCATCCAGATGGTTGCACCCTCTGGGTGTGAGGGGTAAATATATTTATTATTGAACCATCTTCATTTGTCATCTGAATAGATACTTCTGTACATAGAGCACATGCCAGCTCAGAGCTTTGACCATTTACAAAATCAGGACTGAGGAGGTCAGCGCACCAGATTATTGATGGGATGTGGTCATTTGATTCTTAAATAATACAACATTGAAAAAAACCACTGCTGTTTTTAACTCTGAAAACCCCAAATGAGCATAAATATCCCTTCTCAGTCATGTTCCTTGGAGGCAGTGAAAGTCTTTTATCTAGTTAGGTGGATGGGTCCTTCTGAATGCACAAAACCCAAAGGCCTCCATGACCCTTTCAGCTCTTACCCTTTAAAATGTGGGTCCTCTGAGTCAGCCTACCTGCTGTGACCCCCTGGACATCAGTATTTTTAGGAGGTCTCAGGATCCCAAGTACTGCCAACTTTTTTCCTGAAAAGTGATTTTCCTTGAAAGCGATATATGCCCAGATCCTTGCCCAAGTGAGACTACAACAAAATTTGGGAACAAAAAAGTGTCAGAAGTCAAGGACTTTGGTTAAAAAGGAAAAAAGAATGAAAAATTAACTTTAATTCATGCAAAGGTAGAGATCGAAGGAACTTTAGGAATAGCTCATTTGGAACAGTACTTCATAGCCTTGATGAATAGTAGAATCACTCGGCGAAGGTAAAAATATTCTTCCTTCCAAAGATTTCCTACTTGAGAAGGTGGGTGGGGTTGGATCAGGCAGAGATGGACACCTACAGAAGACACATTTTTTTGATTCAGGTACATAGATCAAGGTGATATCACAGCTTAAAGCATAGTGGGCTTCCTATTAAATGCTCCAAAACTCAGATTACATTGGCCAAGGATAGAGCTGAGAATACAGAGAAGAAGATCAGGGACAAACTTTGTGTTTAGATGATAGAAATCAGAAATACTGAATTGCTATCCTCTTCTTTCCCAAGTCAAACACTGAAATTAAAAGACATCTGAAAAAACTGTGGGCTTTGAATTGGCAGGAAATATAGGGCTTGTATAATAACTTATCTCATAATTGAAAATGTCTGCTTAAATGTAACAAATATCAACCTAATTTTTTTCTAATTTCATAGATTTTAACCTTTTCAAGGTTATAAGGTCCCTTATGAGACAGCTAGTTCTAAGTGCTATGTGCATTAACTCACTTAATCCCCAGAATATCACTATGAGGTAAGTAGTATAGTTTTTTTCTACTGAGGTGCAGAGTGGATGGGGAACTTGCCTGTGGTCTTCCTATAAGTGACAACAGAATTTAACCCAGGCTGCTGGACTCTTGAGCCTCAGCTCTTAAGCACTGCACTATTCTGCCTTCCAATGACATAAACTATCCTGAACCTAGAATTCTTATCTCAAAATCATCTTATTTTGCTCCCTAGCTGTCTTAGATTCCTAAGACTGCCATAACAAAGTATCAAACGCTAGTTGGCTAAAACAGCAGACACTTATTCTCTCACACTTCTGAAGGCTAGAAGCCCGAGTCAAGGTGTCCGCAGGGTCACATCTCCTCAACAACTTGTAGGGGAGGGGCCTTCCTTGTCTCTTCTAATTTACCAGGAATGCTCAGTGTCTCTTGGCTTGGAGATGATTTACTCCAATCTCTGCCTCCAATTCCACATATCCTTTCTTGTCTCCATCTTCACATGGTCTTCTCCTGTCTGTGTCTACTCCACCTTCTTATCAGGACACCAACTATGTTAAATTAAGGGCCCACCCTATTCCATTATAACCTCATCTAAACTGATTCTATCAACAATGACCCTATTTCCAATCTGAGGTGCTTAGGGTTAGGACTTCAAGGTATCTTTTTTGGGGGGGCACAACTCAATGCATAACAGTAGCTTTCCAGAAGGAACCAATGTTCAAAGCTATTATTATAAAATATTTATTTATACTGTTCAAAAACCCACTTTTTCTGAAAAAAAAAAAGAAAAAAAGCATACATTTCAATTAGCTGGTTGAGGTGATAGGTGATGCAGCCTGATTCCAGCAGAACTGCAGTAGATGAAGCCAGGAGGTGCTGAAGATTTGGATGAGATCTTGGTACATCTTTGTGTTCTCCAGTATACAGTGGAGGAGGGGTTTTTCCTAACTACCAAGTAGATGCCAGGGAGGCAAAAACAACTCAGCCATGCTCTCTGTTAACAAATAGGGTGGCTGGATTGATCTATATAGGTGAAGATAATGATCAAATCCAAAAATTTAACATTAAAAAACTACTGCAAAACATTGTTAGGTGAAAGAAGCCAGACTCAAAAGGCCATGTATTGTCTGATTCCACTTATATGAAATATCCAGAATAGAGACAGAGAGTAGATTAGTGGTAGCCATGGGGTGGGGGTGGGGGAGGGGGAATGGGAACTGCTTAATGGGTATGGAGTTTTATTTCAGAGTGATGAAAATACTCTGGAACTAGATGGTGGTGGTTGCACAACATTGTAAATGTACTAAAAGTCACTGAATTGTATGATTAAAATTGCTGAAATGGTGGATTTAATATTTTATGAATTTTTTACCTCCAAAAATAAAAAAAAAATTGATAGCACAAGCGAAGTAAGCATCACTCTGAAAATTCAGAGAAAGAAAATACCTTTGAAAATGATTTATTATAAGAATCAGAAGTATAGAAAGCATTCTCAATGACCTCAACTGAATGTAAGAAGTTATGATCTCTATGAAGCAGGTGCAGAGAGATGTAACAAGAGTATTTTCTGAGGTTAAAAAATGCAATAGAATGGTGGAAAATGGCAATTATTTAAGATATGGGAAATTTGAAATAGAATTAAAATTGTGTGGCAGAATTTAAATCAGTTGAAGGTGCTAAAAAGCTGAAGGGACACCGTGTAAAAGTGAATCATTGAGGCAAAAGAGAAACTTGAGGTGCTCTTCCAGAATGCAAAAAGAAATAACAAATATAAAGAAAATGGTGAGAAGATAGGTAATAAAACAAGGCAGACAAAGAATGGTAAAGCTCAGAACAGACTGAATGACCAAAAAATAATAGAGGAATTTTTTTGGAGTTAAAACAGAGGCTTAAAATTAGACACAGAAAATACTTAAAATATTTCATGTAACATTGTTGAAAAGAGACTGCTTTCTATATATTTGGTGATTTTTTTTAAGTAAGAAAAGCAAAGCATCATGTAAAGTATCATCATTGGAGGAACTGGTTGCCTGCAAAGGAACAAAAATTGGGCTAGACACAGATTTCTCTAAGGCCTGGAATATCAGAAGATGTTGGAACAAATTCTACAAGATTTTAAGGAAAAAGTATTATGAAACAAGTATATTTCCCAAGCCAATTTATCTTCTGTGAGGGGAACAAAGAAATATTCTGAGATTAGTAAGAACTCAGAAAACATAAATTCATATCTTTCTTTTTTTAATCACTCAAGCAAAATGGTACAGCCACTCTGGAAAACAATATGGCACTTTCTTATAAAAACTAAATATGCAATTATTATATGACCTAGTAATTGTATTCTTGGCATTTATCCCAGAGAAATGGAAATTTACGTTCACACAAAAAGCAGGATACAAATGTTCATAGTAGCTTTATTTATAGTAGCCCCAAATTGGAAACTGCCCAGATGTCCTTCAAAAGGTGAATAGTAGACACTGTGTTACCTCCATACCATAGGATACTACTCAGCAATAAAAAGTATGCTACCAAGGAACCGAGAAAGTCTACTACTGCAAGCAAGAGAGTCCCATCCATCAGCCCTATGGGATCACAGCCCCCTCACAATTAGAGGAGGAGTGGACTTCACCATCCCAGAATCCTCAGGATTGGGGAATAAACTAGGGACTAGAGTGGACTTACTGGTATTCTACTGTAGACTTGTGATTCTAGCAATGGAAGAAATTATATCATTGCTGTCGAGGCAGTGGCCACTGGAGGTTCTGGGGACAGGGAGAGAGAAAAAGAGGTGTAATACAGGGGCACATTGGGGACTTGGGAATTGTCCTGAATGACATTGCAAAGACAGATACAGGCTATTATAAATCTTGCCATAACCTACAGAATTGAGTGGGAGACAGTGTAAACTACAATGAAAACTTTAATTCATGCTTAGTGGCAGTGCTCCAAAATGTGTTCATCAATTGAAATGAATTTACCTGACTAATGAAGGATGTTGTTAATGTGGTAAAATTTGGGAGTTGTGGGGAGTGGGGCATATGGGAATCCCCTATATTTTTTATGTGACATTTGTATAATCTAAATATCTTTTTTAAAAAAAGAAGCTGGAACCATGGAGCCTTAAGAGGAAGAAGGAAGGCTGAACCCTTGTAGACATCACCTGCCATCTTACTTCAACATGTGGCAAATGACATTGGGTGAGAAAGTACCACTTATAGTACCTTGAGTTGGACTCTTTAGGGCCTTGTAACTATAAGCTTCTACCCTAAATAAAAACAGTGATGATTTTGAAATAAGTATTTTGTTCTAAGGGCCATGTTGAGGCTTCACAACATTGAAGTGGAAAATCACATATATACTGTTCCACATAAAATTTAGATACTTCTGGTGGGGTTTATGTTTATTGGATTATTTTTGTTTTTTTAAAAAAATAGTAAACTTTATTTCAACTTCAAAAAATAAAATAACAGACAAAATTCAACTTAACAAATTATGGAAGCATTACTTTAAAAATTCTGTCCAGGTCCTAGAGTTAGTCCTAAAAACAAATCAGTTGTTTCTCTAGGGTTAAGAAAGGTAAATAAATGAGCACAGATTTGAATAGTGAAGTGAACAAGCTCTCATTCTTAAGGAAGAAAATGAAGAAAAAATCTTTGATCATATTAATATCTCAAAAAATTAAACCCAATGTTCTTTTTTTTACCTTTAGCATTGATATACTATCTTCTTTGCTTTTGGTACAAAAATATTACAATATTACTGTTAACTATATTCTATAAATTACATTAGCTGCATTTTCCCATGTATCAACATATACTTACTACCTTGCAGTAGAGGAATATTCTTCTATTTCTATTATTAACCACAATCATCATCTAACAAGAAAAATCACTATATTATTTTGTCCATAGATTATATTCTGGCTGTCATTCAAATGACATTAACCACCCTAGAATGCTCCTTTCAGCCACAATCACATTTACAATCAGCAGTGTTAGCTATTATATATGCATTTTTAAAAAGTGTTAGTATAAACTATATCCATTTCCACTGATTTACAATTGAACTTATAAAAATGATCAGTTCCCCATTCTCATCCCCCATTTGGTCTCCTACTAATCTATATTCTACAGTTTGACTCCCTAAGTTTCCTGATAATTTTTAGTTAATGTCAGTGAGACCATACAAAATTCATCCATTGTTTCTAGCTTATTTCAATCAACATCATATTCTCAAGGTTCATCCATGTTCTCATGTGCATTCCCGTTTATTTATTCTTACACCTGAATAGTATTCCATCATATGTATATACTACATTTGTTTATCCACTCATCATTTGACACACAATTAGGTTGTTTCCATCTTTTAGCAATTGTGAACAATGTCGCTGTGAACATTGGTGTGCAAACATCTTTTCACATCCCTGCCTGCAGTTTTTGTGGATGTATTCCCAGCAATGGGATTGCTGGATCATAAGGCAGTTCAATAATTAGTCTACAGAGGAAATGCCAAACTGTCTTCTACAGAAGCTGCACCATTTTACATCACATCAACAGAGAAAGATTTTTTCCCCATTTTTCCATATCCTCTCCCACACTTGTACTTTTCTGTTTTGTTTTGTTTTTTTTAAATAATGGCCATTATGTAAGTTGTGAAATGATATCACATTGTAGTTTTGATCTGCATTTCCTTAATAGCTAATGTTATTGACCATATTTTCATGTGCTTTTAGGCCATTAGTATTTCCTCTTTGCAAAAGTCTTTATTCAAGTATTTTGCCCATTTTTAAATTGGGTTGCTTGTCTTTTCATTGTTGAATGATTTCTGTATATAACATGATAATCAAACCCTTAATGTATATGTGGTTTCTAAATATTTTCTCCCATTGAGTAGAATGTCTTTTAGACTTCTTAACAAAAGAATTTGAAGCACAAAAGTGTTTAACTTTGAGGAAGTCCCATTTCTTTATTTTTTCCTTTCATTGCTCATGATTTGGTGAAAGATTTAAGAAACATCTAACTAAAAAACTTCTTGAAGCTGTTTTCCTATATTTTCTTCTAAGTGTTTCATGTGTATATCATTTATAATTTGAATATTGATCAATTTTGAGTTAATTTCTGTGTGAGATGTGAGAGAGGAGTCTTCTTTCTTTCTTTTAGATATGGATATCAAGTTTTCTGGGCAAAATTTGTTGAATAGACTCTTCTGACCCAGCTTGGTGGGTTAGACAGCCTTGCCAAAATCAACTGGCCATAGATGTGTGAATCTGTTTCTGAACTCTTAAATTCCATTGTTCAATCGATGTGTATGTCAGTACCATATTATTTTCACCATTGTAGCAAAGTCATATACTTTAAGCTCTGGATGTAAGAGTCTTCCAACATTATTCTTTTTAAAGGTATTTTTTTGGCTGTTTGTTGTCCTTTACCCTTCCAGATAAATCTGATTATTTTATTTTCCAATTTTACCAAAAGGCTGTTGGAATTTTTATCAGGGTTGCATTAAAACTGTAAATTAATTTGGGTAGAATTGACATCTTAATGATATTTAGGCTTCCAATCCATGAATACATATTCCATTTAAAATAGGGAGTAAAAAAATCAAATTTCTAGGAATAAATATGAGCAAGGAAATAAATGATCTATATTCAGAAAACTGCAAAACATTGCTAAAAAGAACCAAAGAAGACCTAAATGAATATAGGTTTCTGGATTCCTCCTCAATTTTCTCATTAGTAGTGTATAGAAACACTATTGATAATTGCATATTAATCTTGTTTCCCACCATTCTGCTAAAGTCATCTATTATTTGAGTAGTTTCATTCTGTAGTTTTCAGTATTTTCTTTGTGTAGGATCATATCAACAGCAAACAGCAAAATTTTACGTCTTCCTTTCCTGTTTGGGTGGCTTTTATTTCTTTATCTTGCCTAATTATATTGGCAATTTGGGGACACTTTGGTGGATGGGGACTCCACCCAGACACACTTCCCTCAGGTTGTCTGGCCACCTCTGCCCCTGGTGCTCAGAATCATGAGTTCCCCTTGATTCCAGAATCCTATCAGGGACTCGGGAAAGTTTAGCACAATGTTAAATAACAGTGGAGACAGTGATCGTCCCTGTCTTGTTGTTTCAGTGGAAAAGCTTTCAGTCTTTCACCATTGAGCATAATGGTAACTGTAGGTTGTTCATATATGTACTTTAACCTACTGAGAAATTTTCCTTCTGCTCCTGTCTTGTGGAATGTTTTCTTTTAATCAAGAAAGGATGCTATATTTTGTCAAATGCCTTTCCTTCACCTATGGAGATGATCATGTGATATTTCTTCAATTTACTAATATGATGTGTTACATTGATAGATTTTCTAGTATTGAACCACCCTTGCATACCTAATATAAAACCCACTTGATCATGGTGTATAATTATTTTAATATGCTTTTGGATTCGTTTAGCAAATATTTTGCAAAGGAGTTTTGCATCTATATTCATTAGAGAAATTGGTCTATAATATTATTTCTTTCATAATATTTTTATTTTCCTTTGGTATTAGGGTTATGGCTTCTTAGAATGATTTTGGTAGTGTTCCCTCCTTTTTGACGTTTTGAAGGTTTTGAGCAAGATTGATATTAGATCTTCTTTTTCTAATAAGTAGAATTCACATCTGAAGACATATGGAATTTTTCCTTTTAATTTGGTAGGGGTTTGTTGACTTTCAATTTCTTTATTGTGATTGGTTTGTTCAGTTCTTCTATTTCATCTTGGGTCATTGTGGGTTGTTAGTGTGTTTCCAGGAATTTGTACATCTCCTCAAAGTTGTCTGGTTTATTGGTATACAGTTGTTCATATTATCCTCTTATAATCTTCTTTGTCTCTGAAA
>JAQZBX010051284.1:0-19426 GCA_029593785.1 Cabassous unicinctus | reverse complement strand
ACAAACTTTCCTGGGGACTTAGACAATAACATCTGTGTGGGGAGTTCATTCTGCTCTGCCTCCTCCCACTGATATCTGCAGTATGCAGTGTCCTTGGAGACATTTGCTCTCTACCAGCAAGCATGCTTTTTGGATGCTTAACCCTTTATGCTCTGACTCTCAGCATCTTCTCCAACAAGTTGCTCCACATCATTGCCAGCATTACATATTATCAGTTCACTTTACCATGAATGTAAAATATTATCTCATTGGGGCTTTTTCATTTTCCAGATTACTGCTGATGCTAAGTGTTTCAAAAGTTTTTTGATTTGTCATTTGATTTTCCTTTGCCTTTCCTATATCAGTGTCTATTTTGACCTTTTGCATGTTTTTGCTTTGCCCTCTTTGTTACTTTCAAGAAATGATATAACATTAAGACAATAATGTATAGTTGAATGTAGCAATGTATAAGTTCAGTTAAATACAATTTATTATTTATTTATTCATTGAAGAAATGCAACCCACTGATGAATACCTTCATAGAATTTTTAAAATGTGATACTTGATCTCTTTTGAAAGATCAGCAATATATCTTCTCAGTTCATAGCACAAATGCAATATACTTATCACACTGTCACACTAAAACCTGAGAGAGAAAAAAAAAATTCAAACTACAGACAAAAGTCTCATATTAACAAGACAATAAGCAAAATACAGCAAAATCAAATTAAGCTAAGTATTAAAGAAATGTTTTGTAAATGAGACCATGATTGCTTAAGCCTGAAAAAAAAAGCTATTCCTTTAAGTGAAGAGGTAGAGCAGTTTCATTGTCTTCTAAATGAATTTGGATTTTTATACAGAAACTCTAGTCAATGCAGAGCATTAGGGATGGAGTTTCTGGTAGATCTAAATAGGGGCTTTAGCATGGGAGATGCTGCAGAAGGATAACCATATATCCCACCTGACAGCAAATTCTCAAGAAAGCTGAATCCTTTCTTGGAGGGTCAGTGGAGATACACTTCTGCTGCCTGTGAGTCTCAGTGGAGTCAGGAGCTCTAACATGCACAGGTGTTTGGCCTATTGCCTTAAACTACTGCCTTAACTACTAGTTTATTGCCTTAAACTACTGCCTCTGAAGCAGCTGGCTCTGGTTCTTACTCTTATTGAAAGTGGCCATGTGACAGGTACTCAGCTGGTAATGCACCATCAGGGCTGAAGGTCTCCTGGCAAAAGTCATTACAAGCCTATGGCACGCTTCCATTTTGAGCATTTCTTTGGTGCCAAAATTCAAGTTGTTGGATTTTTGTCTCATTTCATAAAGCATCTTATCAGCTACAGCCTAAAGCTTTCCAATAGTTTAGGGTAAATCTGGTGACAATTTTTGCAAATCTCACTTGCTAAGTAGAATATGTGCAGGCAGATCTAAGTCCTATAAAAGAGGATTTTTCCATTGATCTCTTATGAAAAAATGACAAAATATACTGTAGTCCAGGAATGTAAGAAGAATTTAATATCCTGAAACATGTTTCCTAACATTTTATATTATAACTGTTTAAGTCAAAGGAGACAAAGCATACAATAATTATCTCTTGTGAAGAAAGGAGCAGGTAACTGAGCCTAGAACCCCTAGGTAGAGGGATCCTGAACTAACTAATAGGAAGGGGGTCCTGAGTCAACCAATAGGGTAAGAGAGTTTTCAACCAATAGAATCTAGTCCTTTAATTAATAGTCAACCAATAAACACCTCCCATAGTCAGCCAATCAGCACCTCTTGTAGTCAGCCAATCAGAATCACCCAGTTAGGATACCCTATTTACAGAATATGCTAAGCTGGTTTTCAAATCCTAACCAATGCCCTTGCTCTGAACCAATGATTGTCCAATCAGAGCATCGCAACTGGAGCTCCACTCCCAGGGGCGGTGAAACAGCTAAACTATATCAAGAGCAAATCCGAAGCCCTGGGAATGCATTCCATCTTCACATCCGTCAGAGGTGCATTGAGCAGAGGACCCCGAGCTGTGAAGCTGAAAAAGCAGAGCTGAGCTGTAGTGACTAATGTTGGACTGCAAGCCAAGCTGCTATGCTGCGTCATGCACTTCTGTGGGTGCCTCAGCCAGTCTTGTGCCCTGGCTAGGCTTGAGCTGCAGCACCAGGGGGCATTTCCATCATTACCCTGACCAGGTTCAAGCTGTAACATTGAGGGGATTAAGTGAAATTTGATTGTACTGAGGTGGTGGTTTCTTCATTCTGAAGACCATCTGAACCAGGGAATAAAATTGGTAACAACATCTTGTAAAATACATAAAATATAGTACTAAGAGAGAAAAAGTGTTGAGAAGAAAAGAATAGATAAGAGGACAAAATCTCTATGCAATATGATGTCAATTGTATAAAAATATTTGTTTTACATTTACAAGAAATATGTTGGTTCGTAAAGGTTTTTTAATTGCCATTTCTGGGAGGGGAGATCATATTTAATGTAAATATTCTATACTTTTGTACATTGTGTATAATATAATTTGGTTTTAAAATCAGATAATGTTCGCTTAACAGAAAGCTGTCATATAACATAAATATAAATTTAGAAGATGTGTGTCTTCATGAAAGTAGAAAAAAAGCATCAGTATAGTTTATTGCAAAGAAAAGAGAGAAAATTATCTTTGAAGAGTGGTCTGGTTGTGTAACCGTTGGCCAATTTGATGTAATTATGAATTCCAAAAATATAATTGGATCATACTTGTAAAATGATCTGTTAATTTGGGCATGATTATGTTATCATTAGTGTGTTGAGCCCCACCCCTTGGTGGGTGGGGAATCAAACATAAAAGGCATGGCAAGAACAGTTTTGAGAAGCAGTCTTTGAGAAGCAGCTTCGATGTTGGAAAGAAGGCCCCAGGAGAAGAGAAGTGAGCAATTCACCTGATTGCCTACAGCTGACCTTGTGGAGGAAACAGGAGCTAAGCCCGGAGAGAAACGCAGCCCCGGGAAGAGAGGACCCCAAGAAGCCTGAACCCTGGGCAAATGTCGGCAGCTATCTTGCTCCAACACTTGACAATGGGCTTTGGTGAGGGAAGAAACTTATGCTTTATGGCCTGGTAACTGTGGACTTCTACCCCAAATAAATACCCTTTATAAAGACCAACCCATTTTTGGTATTTCACATTAGCACCCCTTTGGCTGACTAATACAGAGTGTCACAGATTTCCTGCTTTGCTGATCTGAGCACAGGTTCTTTCAGAAAATGTCACCAAAGGGATGCACCATGTGATGTGAAACTTACTTCAGGTGGGGCTTTCCATGTCCCTGCTTGAAGAAGCAATGAGTCCCTTTATCAACTCTTTCATAAGGGATCAATGTGAAGAGCAGGGCTTGCAAGAGCTTTCTCAGTCTTTAGCTCATCATAGGAAGAACAAAATATTATTTGTTTTTTCAGGAAAGTATGATTTCTGAAGGGCTGTTGCCCTGGCCCTGGCATAAAGGAGTGCTATTTGAATGTTTTTAACGTACTATATCAATAGAAAGAAATATTTAAAGGTAACTTATTTGATAAATGATTAAAGGAAAATTGGTTCATTTTTTGGACAGTTTGTTTTTCTTCATTTTTTAATAATTAAGAGGAAAATAGAGTAGACCGGTTGTAGAACTGAGTATTCTTTATGACAGACCACTTTAATCGTATGATGAAGTTGAAATTGGGGACGAATCGTCCTATTCAGTCCCCCTAATTCATAAAACCTTCTCTTATGATGATAAATAAATTTTAAAAAGAGAATATTAAAGAAAAAAAAATAGAAGGAAAAAAAGAGAATATTTACCAAAGTGGAAAATATATATAGTTTGACTTTCTTTATTTTCAGCTTATTTGAAATTCTATGAATGAAGATAATTTATTTTACTCTTATAGGGGTATACAAAGGAAAGAGATAAAAGAAACAACTCCGGCAGTGGCCCAGAGTATCTGCAGCTCCAAGCCTGAAGGTGCTAAAATGGCCAGGTACAGAGACAAAGATGAAAACCCCCTGCATGCACGTTCCCGCATTAGCATTGCATTTTGGATAACAATGAAAGAACGCTAAACGCCACTTCCAAGGTAGGTCTATGTCCTCTATATGCTGAAAGTGTAAGGATTTTTCTCTAATAACTGATATGTTTAGACAGTTTTTGCGAAGTTACTATGTGCCAGATATTGCACTATTACATGCTTTACATAAAATGTCTCATTTAATTTTCTGTTATTAATGATTCTATGATCATTCCCATTTTCCAGAAGAGGAAAGTGAGGTCTTCTACATTACCAAAAAAATGCACAGCCAACATGTTGCAGGGAGAGGAATCAAACCTAGTTTTATGGGACTCAAAAGCCCAGTTCTTAAGAAATCGTTTATGTATTTCATCACCAAGACCAAAGGGTTAACTGTTATGAACAGGTGGTAATTGTTAAGGGGAGTGGTGTTTAAAATTCATTTCTTGGAAAAACTGGATTATTATTTATTTAAAATTGCTTACATTTAGTTCATACATGCTCTATTAATAAGGATTGTAAGAAAAGGCTCAAGGGAAGACATAAAAAAAACTCTTCGATATTCAGAGATTATTGGTTTTAGTTAAGTGTCTCCTTAAAATGGGGCTAATATTTCATTGTAAATAATAAGATATTGTTGAATGAGATTTAGTATTGAAAATCATTCCAGAGATTATGAAAGTAAATTTATCTAACTTCCTATATTTATCCACGTTTTGTTATAAATTAAGACCTAATTCTTAAAACAAACAGAATATTTGAGCACTTTCTGTAATAGCCTCCTTTTGACACTGCTTTTGATAAATATTGTGCAATAGAGTAAGATGACAGATCTATGAAGTTAAAGAGGGTAATTTTTCCAAAATACTTGTTCATATACTTGTTTTTTGCGTAGCCTTGTCAAATTTCCTAAGGACTTCTCTTAGTCCTTTTTTTTCTCTACACAATTTTGTATTTGTATGCGACTCCAATAACTGTAATCATATATATTTAGGCACGATTTAATATACTTTAAGCGTGATTCTACTTGAAGCATGCTCAGTGCTGAGTGAACGTTTCCTCACTGGTTCTTGCTGCTGGAACTGATGGGTGGTGCGCCTCTCCCTAGGCCACATGCTATTCTCTGTCAGGTTATCATTGTGGTGAACTAGATCTGAACTATTATGAATGTCTAATATAGGCAATGCCTGTCATTTTGTGGAAAGAGGATATTTACTGTGCAAGAATCTCTTTTCTTGAATTTGACTGTAGTTTCTGAGATGAACCACAGAGACCCCTTCTCAGAGGTTAGGCCCTGATCTGATCATTCCATGTCCAACAGTCCCAGCTGACCATGCTACAGCTCTTGATTAACACAGTTCTATGAGTGTGATCAAACAAATGGAGATTTCCTCCGTGAACACCTAGAGTGCTAGAATGGCCAAATTATAGAATAGTTACTTATAAACACATACTTTGAACAGAAACCCCCTATTAACTCATTCTTTCCTTCATGACCCTTGAAAACAAATGGAATGTTTTCCTCTTCCTATTTTCTGCCTTTGCCTATTCCTTGGCTTAGGATGAGCATTTATTCTTTTAGAAGAAAACATAATTATATTTTTTGTTTTCCCTTATCCTCCTCACACTATGTACCACAGCCAAACTGACTGTGCACCTTATCTTTAGATTCAGATTTTTTAAAATCATCTTTCAACCCAGTTCCTTGTCCTCAATAGGCATTTGATAAATGTTTGCTGAAAGAATGTGTTTATTCTAAACAAAAAACAAATGAAAGAAAATAACTAGAATTATCTTACCTGTCATTTGTTTTCATCAATTTTATTTATGTGACAGTTTTTGACAATTATTCCTAGTTATGTGGGAATTTTATCATTGAATATTTATTTTAAAATTTTGGTTCTAATATTGTTAAATCTTTTTTTTATTAGTAAACAAATGGCACAAACTTTCTTATCCTTCAGCTACAGGTATGTCTGCTCCCTAGATGATAAATCAAAATCTTAAGATTAATTTGCATAAAACCAACTTATCATGATTGGTGGGAAACCTGAATTTGTCCACATAGTTTTCCTTAAACTTGGGAAGTGTATTTTTCCATAATTAAGAATTATTTTTTATGAGTGTTACAGAAATTTTAGGCAATTTGGAAATTAGAAAGCAGACTCAATTTTCCTAGTAACTGATATCTTGATAGGACTTTCAAAGATTAGAATCTTCCCCATAGTTTGTACACTAGGAAAAGGTACATAAATGTTATCACACTATTACTGCAATAGAATGCTAAATGAGGATTTTTGCAGTTGAGAATAACTGGTGTAAACTAGCCTCTTCCCATGCATTTTAAGTTAAGGTGCTTCCATTGTAAAGGAGGTGGTTTAGAATTTATCAGTAATTTTTTGCCTATCACCCACATCAAAATTAGATATTTTAATCAGGCTCAGAAATTAAAAAAGAAATTGGCAAATGAATTTTTCCAGGGCTATGCATTCCCTACCCTCACTCCAGTGGTGAGATAACAGAGTTTCTCCCAAATGTGATAAGATCAGAACTAATCTCTAGAAAACATTCTCCTGGACTCTAGAGTATATAGTAGCCAATCTTTGATTATCTATCATGATATTCACAATAGCTGAAAGGTGGAGGCAACCACCAAAGTGTCCATCAACATGTGAATGGATAAAATATTGTGGTATACACACGCAATGGAATATTATTCAGCTGTAAAAAGAAATGCATTTCTGATACACACTACAACATGGATGAACCTTGAACTCATCACGTTGAGTGAAATAAGCCAGATACTGCTTATAGGAAATACCTAGAATAAGCAAATTTCATATAGACAGTATGTTACAGGTTATGAGGGGCTGACAGAGGGGAGGGAAAGAGGCAGTTATTGCTTATTGGGTACAGAGTTACTTTTTGAAGTGATGAAAAAGTTGGGGAAATGGGTACTAGTGAGGGTGCCACAGTGTTGTGAATGGAATTAATATCACTGGATTATACACTTGAACATGTTAAAATGGGAAATTTTGAGTTATTTATATGTGTTGCAGTTGAGCAGTTTGATGTAATTATGAATTCCAAAAATATAATTGGATCATACTTGTAAACTGGTATACTAATCTGGGCATGATTTTTATGGTTAGGGCGTTAACTGGGCCACGTCAGTAGGGCATTGAACCCCACCCCATGGTGGGTGGGGGAATCAAATATAAAAGACAAGGCAAAGGACAGAGGGAGTAGTTTTGATGTTGGAGAGAAGGCCCTGGGATAGAGACAAACCCTTCACCTGAGAGTTCACAGCTGGCCTTGTGGAGAGAAGCAAAGCCCAGAGAGCCTCATAGTCTACAGCTGACCTTGTGGAGGAAACAGAGGAGCTAAGCTGGGAGAGAAATGCAGCCCTGGGAAGAGAGGAACCCAAGAAGCCTGAACCGTGGCAAACATCAGCAGCTGTCTTGCTCCAACATGTGACAATGGACTTTGGTGAGGGAAGAAACTTGTGCTTTATGGCCTGGTAACTGTGGAATTCTACCGCAAATAAATACCCTTTATAAAGACCAACCAATCTCTGGTATTTCGCATTAGCACCCGTTTGGCTGACTAATACAATATGTTAATAAAATTAAAAGTGAAAAAATATATATGGAGAGAAAGGAGTTGGGACATGGGAAAGAGACCTGAAAGATTGGATTAAAATGAGGATATGAGTGTAATAAAACTTTAACATTGTATCATCCCACTGAATCTCTTATAAAATGAACTTGTTACATTGGGCCCTTTAGGCCTTACTCCACACCGTTTCAGGCTTCTTGCCATTTTAGCTAGAAAAATCTATTTTCTCATCTCCAAAAGATAGATTAAAAACAATGCAGGGGAGCAGATGTAGCTTAAGTGGTTAAGTGCCTGCTTCCCATGTATGAGGTCCAGGTGTCAATCCCCGGTAACTCCTAAAAACAAAACAAAACAAAAACAATGCAATATCTTCCAAACATGCAAAATGAACAAACTACATATGTCTCCAATCTCATTTTTCTTAAGATAATCTTCTCAAAAAAAGATGACAGTCATATCTCCCATGAATTCTTACTAAACACAAATCTGACATGAATGTTTTATTTCCAGTGTGTCTGTAATTAGGTTGATAGCCATATAATTTAAAAAAATATTTTAAAATTAATACCCTTCAAAATATTTTTTGGGATACAGATTAAAATTAAATTTTCCAATAATTAGGATTATTTGCAAAGTATATTTTTTTCAGGTGATGATATTTGTGAACAATCATAAATACTATTTTGAAATTGTTCAATGTAATACTGAAATTTATTTGTACAAGGGTGGTTGTATAACTAAGGATGTTATAATTGAATTATTGATGCTGAAAGTCAAAATAATCTAATAAAAATATTCTGAAAAAGTTAGAAATTGGTTAAATGATGGGTATCCCCCCACCTTTTTTTTTAAGGAGATGCCAGGAACTGAACCAAGGACCTCGTACATGAGAAGCAGGTGCTCAACCACTGAGCTACATCTGCTCCCCAATGTCCCTTTCTACTAGAACATAAATTTTACTTAAAATATTTCTGTTTACTTATGTATTCCCTATTTTTTGGTTAGATAGTTAAAATTCCCTACAAAACCTAATGGCAAAATTATGCTAAATAAATAAAAAGTTATTTGAGAATTCTATTATTAATGATAATGAAAGATATCTTCTCTGTAGGTAATTATTATTTAGTAGATGGCCTGAAACAAATGCTATTTAACCTTCAAATCATACAAGAAAAATTTAATCATATTTCAGATGACCTTTCCAAATTATTATTCAAGAATGGAATTTTCCACTCTGAAGTAACCTCAGAAGGCTTGGAAACATGTATTTTGTCTGGGAGATATTATTGAAAATACACAAACAAGCAATTCAAGGTATTAGAAAGATTAAAGTTCAAAATTAGTTAAATGATATAAATATGAAGAAATTTAAATATTCAGAATTGTCATTAACTACTTATGCTTTTCAAGTTATTATCCATTACCTAATAAAGAATAGAAACCTATAACATTTTATATCACAAAAAAAGTCTTACAGCTCATGCCTTAGCTTCATTCCCCTCCCTCCCAAATTATTATTGTCTGATTGAAAATAAATGGTCCAGTGAATTGTTCAGTTAGAATTCTTTCTATAATAAAATATTGGCTAAGTTTGAAGGTTTTTAAGTGAGTATTAACGAATTCAAATTCAAATACTTAATAACCAAGTGAGCCTGACTATGTACTTAACCTCTCTATATCTCACTTGTCTCATGAAAAGAATTGAGATAATATTAAAACTGACTTCATAGATGTTGTCATTAATATAATGTCCTTAACATAATGATTCACACATATTAAGCTTCTAATTAATTTTAATTCCTTCTTTGATTTCATCATTTACCCACTCCCTTCCCTTCTTTCTCCTTCCTGATTGTCTAGGAACACACTCCCTTGCTATTGTAGTCTATTAATTTATTACCTGGACAATCAATTTACTCTTCATGCCCAAGTAAAACACTCTTAAATGAAATAGTCTCTTTGACAGAAGTAGAATCAATTTCAATGAGTATGAGGTATATCAATAGTACCATGGTGTCCCATATTCAAATTAATAAATATTAAAGTAACTTGCTTTTCATTTACATTTCTGTAAATAGAATATTTATGATATATCACATTTATGTCAAGGATGTCATCAGGTTGGGTCAAAGGAAATGTGTGTCATCAGATCAAAAGGCTAAATAAATTATTTTATTTCTAATTTTAAGGTTACAGACTATGATAATTTAACATTTGATTGTCACAGTCTCTTTTCTTTGAAACTTACAGAGAATGAAGAAGAGAATAATATAACAAGCTCTTCCAGTCTTCCATAGAATCCACCTTACCCAGTGAGTGGATGACAAACAGGGAGTTTAGAAACGATGTTGGAGAAGATATAATCCAAGTAAACCTGGTTATCATGCAGAACAGATCCTTCCAGAGATTCCCAGTTAATATGGATGTCTTTCCAATGTTTCTGCTAGTACCAATTTGAGCTTTGAACACTGTGGAAGCATTGCAACATTCCAAGCCTTTCACAGATTTATCCAACAAAATGGAGTTTTAAGGTAAAAGATTAAACTCTTTGATATCTTTGTCAATTTGAATAAAAGTCAAGTTGTGTAATAGTCAAATAAAATGATACAACTTTAGTCTTCTGCATGTTTGCCAATGCAACCTAACATTCTCTAATGGAGAATGTCATGAAGGACACATGATAATAATGCAAGTAATGTATCATGTTTCTATATAGAAAGTCTATTTTACTTATCTTCTGCAATTATTTTCAGTATAAACAATGCTTTAAAATAGAAAACACGTTTTCTGTTTTCTAAACAATCTTGACTGAAATCCATTGTGGAATTGAAACTTTAAATGGACAGATAAAGTGGATTCTGTTTATTACTACATGATAAACAAGATACTGAGATGTTCCACAGTCTTCTATTAAGATACTGTTTTTCTATATGGAAGAAATCTCACAGGTGCAAAGTATTTCAGCAACCACAGTCCAGTTACAAAAGATGAATTCAAGTGAATAAGACAAATTTAAGAAGTAACTCTATTGAGATAAAATATATAAACTATTAAATGTACACATTTACATGTACACTTCAATGAGTATTGATATATATCTGATTTATGTCACATATATGTACATCTATGCATTTATATTATATATAATCAATATAACCACCATCCCAATTAAAATATATCACTCCAGAAACACTCTTCATACCTCTTTGCAATCAATCCTCATTCCATTGATCTGAGCAAGCAAAGACCTGATATCTATCATACAGATTAATTTAGTCTGATCTAAAATATTATGTATACAATACATACTATTTTGTGTTTGTCATTTTCATTCATATTGTTTTTGAAATGCATCCATGTTTCATGTAAGCAATTCATTCATTTGCATTGCTTAGGACTATTCCAGCATGTGAAAATAGGTATTTGTTTATTCATTAACTTAATATGGACATTTGGATTGTTCCAGAATATAAGAATTATGATGTTAAGATGCACAAGGATACAGCATGTTTTTTTCATTTCTTTTGGGAAAAATACCTAAGAGTGGAATTGCTGGGTCATTTGCTAAGCATATGTTTATATTTAAACTGCAAAACTGTTTTCCAAAATGGTTTTTATCAGGTTACATTTCCTTTAGCAGTATAGAAATACCAATACTTGGCATAACATCACCTCACATTTTCAGTTTTGTTTATGTTATTTTCAATATTAGCCATTTTGGTGAGTGTAAAAACTAACTTGTGATTTTAATTTGCATTTCTCTGGCAACTCACTGATGTTAAGCACCTTTTTATATTCTTATTAGCCATTTTTGTATTTTGTCATGTGACAGATCCATTGGTATCTGTTTTTAATGGATTGTATTATTTTTCATTGAATTGTCAAAGTTCTTTGTGGATTCTGGATATGTGTCCTTTTTCAGTTATATGGATGACAAATATTTTCTAGTCTGTGTCTCATCTTTTTATATTATGACACTTTTGCCATGCAGGCATTTTACTTTTGAAGAAATACAATTAATTTTTTCTTTTAGAGTTACTAAATTTTGACTTTTTACATATAAGTTCGCTGTTCCAAGGTCACCAAATGTTTCCTTAATTTTCTTCTAAAGTTTTGTAGTTTTAGCTCCTATGTTTAGATCTTTAGAGCTATACTTCATGTGGATGGTGAGAGATAAAAAAGAAGTTATATATATTCAGTTGTTCCATAAGTATTTGTTGAAAACTTGATCCCTTTCTTCATAAAGCATTTATTAAAATGAATTGATTACACATGTTTGCACGTATTTCTAGACTCTATTCCATTCCATTGATTTTAATGGCTAAACTTAAGTTATGGCAATGTTTATCATGAAAACTTTAAGTGTGGAAAAGAGATTGTGTTAAGTCTTCAACTTACTCAATTTTAAAAGATTGTGTTAAGCATATTAGGTCATTTTAATTTTTATATGCATTTTGAAAACGTCTTGTCAATTTCGACAAAAATTCCTCCTGGGATTTTAATTGAGATTGTGTTTAAGTATTTAAATCCTTTTGAGGTGAATGAGCAGTTTGAAAACATTAATTTTATTCCTGAATACATTATGTCTTCATTTATTTAGATCTTTAATCAACAATGATCATTTTTATTTTACAGGTATTAAATATTTCTTGTTAAATTTGTTTGTAGTATTTTATGTTTATAGAAATTATAAACGTATTTTTAAAATTTCAACTTTCAAAAGCTTGCTGCTAATATATAGGAATTACATTGTTTTCTGTGTATTAACCTTTTATTCTGCAACCAAATTAAATGTACATATTGCCCCAGTGGTTTTATGTTAGACTCCTAATGATTTTATATAGAGACCAGTGGTTCTAAACTGGGGGTCATTTTGCCCCCAGGAGATATTTGGCAATGTTTGGAGACATTTTTCATTTTCACCAATAGGAGAACGCTCCTGGTATTTAATGGCCAGGGAGTAAAGATAATACTAAACATTTTATCATGCACAGGGCAGCTACTCAGAGGAAAATTTTTCTGTACTGAATATAGTGTGGAAGTCGAGAAACCCTAATGTAAATAATCATCTTCGCAGGAAATAGATAAATGTCACCTCTTTCTTTCTAGTCTCTGTCTATTTTATTTGTTTTTGTTTGTTTGTTTGTTTGTTTTGACTATCTTAGTGTTCTGTTTACAGCTTCCAGCACAATACTGAATAGAAAGGAGTTCTCTAGCTTTATGTCCTTAGCATCTTTCCAGAGTTAGGAAAATTATTGAGGACATCAAAGAGCTTTTCTTTATGTTGCCTTTATCGATTTGTGATAACTGTAATATAAAATAAAACTTACAAGTATATGTTTATTAATGCACTAAAATAACATTCCCCATTACATGGGAACATAAATATTGTATTTTGTAATTTAAAAAACTATATTTTATTCAACAAAAATAGTGAGATTTTGCAATTTTTTAAACATCTGGTTTAATAAGATACAGAGAACTTGTCTGTTGCTACATTCAATCTGTTGAAATATTTTATTTTTTTGTTGATGTATATGAAGAAAATCCAGACTCTGACAGGTATATGTTGGGGATAGGAGAAGTAATGTAATGTAATTTGTAGATAATTGTGCTTATTACCTTTTGATAATTTACTGAAACTTGCCAAGAGGTTCTTTCTTAAAGCTCGGTTGCAATGTGGAATCTGAAACCACGTGTCTTAAGGTGTTTTGCTTCTTAGGTTAAAATTCATTGAGCTAATATGGAATTTTAATGGATCCTTTACCCATGCATAAATTTGTAACATCATGCATTGTTCATTTGGAGAAATACTGATTTATTGAGTATATTGGTTTCAAAGGGCTTCTGCAGCAAATTACAATACACTGGGTGGCTTAAAGCAACAGAATTTTATTCTCTCCCAGTCCTGGAGGCTCTAAGTCTGGAATCAAGGTGCTGGCAGGGCCATGCACTCTTTGAAGGCTCTAAGATACGCTCTTTCCTCATCTCTGCCTAGCTGCTGGGTGGTTGTGGCAGCATAACTCCTAATCTGGAGATTGACACACAGACTGGTACTGTTTCTTCTTGAGTAGCATTTATCCCATTGTTTTATAACTAATGTGTGAATTTTGTCTATGTTGTCAAATGGCATAAAAGTATTCATAATATTCACTTACAATGTTAATGTTTGTAGGAACTATTGTGGTAACCTTTCATTCATTCCTGTTATTGCTAATTTATTTTTCTCTTTCCACTTTTTTCTTCATTATTCTTGCTGGGGACTTTTCAAGTTTAATAATCTTTTCAAAGTACAAAGTCTGACTGGTAAAATGTTTGGTTGTCTTTTCATCTTTCACTACTTTATCTTTTTATATTTAGTCTTTCACTTTTCTACTTCATATAATTTGTTCATTTTATTTGAACTTCTTAAACTGGAAACATAAATAACTGTTATAAAAATTATTTTGTAATATAACCTCATAAAACTAAGGTTTCCCCTCCTAGCACTGCTTTAGCTACATCCCACGAATTTTTAAATGTGGTTTTGAATTAAAATAATTTAATTCAAAATATTTTCCAATTTCTCTTTTCATTTCTTTTTGTCATTTGTGTGTATCTTATAACTATCAATCAGGTGAAGGTAGTTGATACATCTGTCATTATCTTATATATCATGGTTGATTTCTATTTACATTTGTATAAATTCCTGAGGAAGTCATGTTAAAATAGTCTAGTATGATTGTGGGTTTGTCTCCTTCTTCATTATATTGCTCCATTTTAACTTAATGCATCTCTAATTGAGTGCATACACACATTTTTGATAGCTCTGTTCCCTGATGAATTTGATTTTTATTATTATGAAATGTCCCACTTTATATTTGATGAGTCATTTTCTTTCCTTAAAGTTTATTTTCTGAGTTTAATGCATCCATTCTTACTTTCTTATGCTTTTGATTTGCTTGAAACATTTCCTATTCATTTACTTTCATATCATGTGTTGCTTTATGAATCTCTCACCTTAGAACCTCCAGTAGCCACTGACTCCATATCCATGATATAACTTCTTCCATTGCTACAATCACAAGTCTATAGTAGAACAACTGTAAGTCTACTTTAGCCAATCACCCATTCCCCATCCATGAGGATTCTGTGATGGTGATGCCCACTCCATCTCTAATTGAGAAGGGGCTTAGGACCCATGGGGCAGATGGATGGTACTTCCTTGCTTACAGTTGTAAGCTCTCTCTGTTCCTTGAGATTGTCGCTGTCAGTCATCTTCTCCTTGTTAGTTGTCCTGGGTGAGTCCAATGAACTGGAGAGTAGGTGTTGCAAATCTGTTGATATTCAGGGCCCAACTGACACATAGACAGCCCAAAGATTAAAGTCTCTTCTATATACAACTACCAACTCTACTACTAACTTTAAGTTCAAATAGAGGGGCAACAGAGCCATGTGTAGGGAAAAAACAACTAAGTCCAACTCTATCACACTGAAGAATGTAAATTCCAAAGTAGGGTACTGTGGCAGTGTGCCAAACTCCTGAGCTGTCTGCCCTGCCTATAGTGTCTGGATGTCTCCAGGGACTCAGGAGCCCAGCTATTTGAGTTATTTTCTATAACTGCCTATGAATTCCTGCTGAGACAACATAAGCCTAACATTTCAAATGACCTCCCGAATCACTTTGAAGTCTCTTAGCCATATAAATTCATTTGTCTTTACCCTTTCCCTCTTTTGGTCAAGATCTTTTTCCAGTTGCATTGCTAGTTGGTGCTTGGTAGTAATCCCTTGGTGCCAGGGAGGTTCATCCCTGGTAGTCATGTCCCATTTTGGGGGGAATGTAATGCATTTATACAATGAGTTTTGGCTTAGAGAGAGGCCACATTTGAGCAACAATGAGGCTTACAGGGAGTAATGCTTAGGCACAATATAATACTATGCTAAGTTTCAATTTCAAAAGTAGGTTCATAAGTACAGTCATCACAATCAAGGGCCTATCTTTCACTAGTCTCTGTCTCTGTATTCAGGGGATTCTTGCTGTTCCATTAGAGATAGTTTCACACTCCACAGGATTGGAATTCAATATTTGTTTCATTATTGTGTGGATCTCTACCCACTGTGACAATGCTCCATGAACACTTTAACACAGTTATATGCCTTATAGGTATGCTCCAGGTGAACCTCCTCCCATGAATCTCCCCTCCCTGACACCCTATACCAATGATTCTCCCCTGCTACAGTTGTAACTCTCTGTGATCCAAAACTTCTTCAAAATTGAAACCAACAAAATAACCAAAAACAATTAATAGAAAAATGATAAAATAATTATGATTTTAAAAATATGAATAAAACATAAATTTTTAAAAATGTTTGAAATAATGAAAAAATAAAATACATAAAATTTAAAAAATTTTAACATTATGTCTATCATCACTGTATGATCTGTTGTGTAGAATGTACAGTGACTCTTGTTTGCATTTATTTGCCCAAAATCTAATTTTTTTCATTTTGTTCAAAGAAGCTTTAGGTTACAGAAAGGTCACATATAGGATATAGGTGATTCCCGTATACCCAACATCTTCTACCTTGTCTCCTTTCCCCTATTAATAACGTTTAATATGTGGATGGTACATTTGTTACAATTGATGTACAAATATTGAACACTGCTACTAACCATGGTCAGTGATTTACATTGTGGTTACATTTTGGACCACACACTTTTACAGTTTGATGAGGTTTGATATGGTCTGTATTCATCCTTGCAAGATCATGTAGAACAATTCCATTGCTCCTTTACAGAAAGTCATGTGATTACATGGTAGAATCAAAATCCTATGCTTGATTTAATAAAGTAAAAGTGAAACCTCCGAATTTAACAAAATAAGAAAAGGGATATTATGCCCAGCAAACAAAGGAGTTTACAAACACAATATCTTTTTGGAATTCATAAACAATAACAAATTGCCTCACCTTCATATTTAAGAAGATATGTGTTCCTAAATGTGCCATAATGTTAAATTTATTCATCAAAGCTTGAATCTCTTAATTCAAGAATTTGTTCAGTAGACATGTAAAACATTGAAAGAATAGATTAATTTTAATTGTTAAGTGCTATCAAAATCAGAAAGTAAACGCTATTCTCAAGCAGGTAACAACTGATTTTATACTCACTGACATTATATACAATGAGAAACATATAAAATATTATTTCTTTACTTTGTTTCTGTGCGCATTCAGGACTTGGTTAAAATAATTCTTTTTAAGTTAGCCAAATACTTTGCTCATATGTTCCAAAGACAGATGTAATCAGTGTGCTTGTAGGTATATGTAGATCTATACAGAATGATTTTTAGAATGCTGAAATAATATGTGGAGGAGTAAATTTCTGAAATAGCAACTGCTAAATAAAAGTTTCAACAGTTATTGAATAATTCTGATGTACCCCTTAGAAATCATTTAGTAAACAATAGAAAATAAAGACTAAAATTAGTGAGGCCACTTAAATATAGCATTACATTTGTGCTATCACTTCAAGATTATAATGAAAGTGGATGTAGCTCAGTGGTTTAAGCTCCAGCTTCCCATGTACAAAGTCCTGGGATCAATCCCCAGCACTTCATTTTTAAAATTAAAAATTATGTTGACACTTCCTTTCACATATGTGATAGATTTAGAACATGGAAATTGTGATCTAACTTATGTTCTTCCAGCCCTTAGCCATTTGAGATATATCATACATTGTGGAGATGAAAAAGCCATCCCCACTATGTCTTTTATGAGTTTTTGATCCATGGTATATTTCAGCATGATAAAATAGTTTTGTTTTTTAATACTGAATTTCCGTATTCTTTCGTATTGAGCAGTTGTTAGCAGAAACTGCAAATCTCTTCATTCTGCCACTCTTCTTTACTCTATTCCTAGTGATTTCTGTCTAAACTCACATTTGATGCAGTCGTCTACTCCTACTGGAACCTAGAGGGATCCATGCCTTCAGCTTCTGGATTCAGGCATATGGCACCCACAATGCTGTATGGAGTGAATTTTATGAAACTCCAGTTTCATCAATTCAAGTGGCTTCTTAAAGACCTTCAGTGAGTCTTCATTGTCCTCAAAATAATATTTAAACCTTTACTGTAATATAAGCATTTTGTAATGTGATTTGTATCCATATTTCCAACCTCTCCATCCCCCCTTCAACAACCTGGCTCCTAGTTGAGAAAAAAAGTGGATTCAAACACTATGATTTGGAAATCACAAACTATGACAATCCTACTATTTTGCCTACAAAAGGTATATGCCAATATTTCTAGTGTTTTAGAACTATATTACCTCTTTGATTTTGCACATGATATTGTTGTAATGTGTCTTCTGATTTTCACCCAAGATGTTAATAACAGGTTTTCCTTAAGATTTGAACCCAGTGCCACATTCTCTTGAATGTATCCTACACTCAACTCTTCTCACTCTCCTCAAACCCAGTACTGATCCACCTCCCTCGTTCTTCTCAGACAACCCAGCTTATTACTAAAAAATTCATTTCATCCATCATGAGAGATCAGCCACAACTGTGAGAATACCTGTTATAAACTTGTCATCACCTCCGTTATTCAAGTCTGAGTGCCTGGTGTGCTTCATAATATTTGAGGGTGTTATACATCACAGAGCTTTTATTCAAATTTGTCCTACCTTATTCAGAGTACACCTCCTTCTCTCACTACCCCACCATTCCTCAGAGTGAATGATTCCCACTCTACTTCATCACGCATACCCTTTATGCATGCTCAAATCACTCCCATCATAAAAATCCTCTCCCTAACCTTCATCTCTAGAGCAACCTTGTAATATTCCTCCATATCTCTTCTAATTATCTCACAGAATATTTTTCAGAACACTTACCATAATCACTTTCTCATATCCTTTTAACTATTCAACCATGTCTACCTGCTTTCAAATTCATCACTCAAAACGACTCTGTAGAAAAAAGAAATCCATTCACCAGACTAATTTTCTAACCTGTAAACCTGATCATGTTATTTGAGCAATTCATATCTTAAGGCAAAAATAGATGAAATTCAAGCCCACTCAAGGATGTAAAATACATTTCAGGATATGGCTTCTCAAATTTATTATCACATTCCTGCCATACTTTTTGCCATGTCCTTTTTAGTTGTTTGTTTAGAAAACTTCATAATTCTGATAGAACTCCTCCTTGTTCCATAATATTTCCTGCCTCCTCAATTTGTTCTAATTGAAATGCCTGCCACAAAATTACTTTCCATGGTGAATTTTCTTCTCAGTATTTAGGAAGTGTCTTCTTTAGGGGAATTACTCCCTCTTCATTTGATGTGGTCTAGGTAGTCCCCATTCATAACTCTGGTGCTTTCCTTGACACAGTGATAATGCCATTGGCCTTATTTTCTACCTTCTGTATTACACTGTCCTGCATACTTTTTAGGCATCTCCTTCTTGAGGTTACTTCAAACTAAAGCCTGCATTTGATTCATCTCCAGCAAAAGATAGAAAACATTTTCTGTAAAGGGGCAGGGAATAAATATTTTAGTCTTTGTGGCCACATAGTCTCTGTTAGAAACTCAAACTCTGCCATGTTAACACAAAAATAACCATAGACAATACATAAATGAATGAGTGTGGCTATGTTCCAATAAAACTTTATATAAGGACATGGAAATTTGAATTTCCTACAATTTTATCCTGTCATGAAATATTATGCTCCCTTTTATTTTTTAACCCTGTAAAATATGAATGGCAATTTTAACTTTCAGGTCATACGGGAGCAAGTAATAAACTATACTCAGACTGCTTAATACA
>JAQZBX010051283.1:0-19427 GCA_029593785.1 Cabassous unicinctus | reverse complement strand
CTGAAGAAATAATCTCTCTGCCTTCACACTGATCTGATAAAATAATAACAGTATGTTAATTTAGAATTAAAGTGCTTTGGAGAACAAATACAAACAATATTATGTAAAGACAATAGTACTCAAAATGGTTGGTGTCTGGAAAAAAATCAAATGTTACGTAGAGTTGAGTTGTGAATATTTCATCTGTAGAATAGAATGCATGAGGTATTTCATAGCCGCATTAGAAACATAGAATGGATGTCAAAAAGAATGTATGACATTGGAAAGCAGACATGCAGTCAATTTTTGCTAAACTTTGATATAATTTACTGTTTTGCTTGGAAGTTGATATGTACCAATGTCACAGTTTGATATTGTTTATGAATTCCAAAAATAGATATTGGATTATGTTTGTAAACTGGTCTGTCCCTCTGGGCATATTAGATTATATTGGATTCAGAAGTTTCATTTTTACTTGATTAAATAATGATTAAGGCTTTGATTGGGCCACATCAGGAGGATGCTGCATCCTTGCTCCCTTGGTAGGCAGTGACACAGAGAAACTGCACTGCAGAGGAGGGAGTTTTGAGTTTTGAGCTGGAGCCCGGGAAGTAAACACACAGAGGAGCAGAGCAGCTGATCCCAGGGAGAATCAAGCCCAGGGAAGAGAGGAACCCAGGAAGCCTGAAATCTTGGCAGACATTTTGCTCCAACATGTGGTCACAGACTTTGGTGAGGGAAGTAACTCTTGCTTTATGGTCTGATAACTGCAAGTGTCTACCCCAAATAAATACCTCTTATAAAAGCCAACATATTTCTGTATTTTGCATCAGGACCCCTTTGGCGGACTAATGCAAGTAACTTAAGTTTCAGTTTACTTTTTTTTTAAATTTCAATAATGTTGTGAATATGCTGCTTATAATAATGTATCATCTCTGAACACTTTTATCAGAAGAGTCCTTGGGTTACTTCTGCCACTTAATAAAAATTATTACCCCCAGTTTTGTTCTAAAGTATGATATGATGAATATCAACCATGGAATTCTGAGGTTTTGCAAGCAAAGAACAACCTGATTAAGAAAAAAAATTAATAAAATGTAGATTATTAGCAATTTGTGTTGAGTGCATGTTAGTATATATTAATATACTGGAAAGAGAGAGAACAACAAGGTAAAAAAGTGCTGATTCAGTGAGAACATGGGCATAGAAGGTTTACTTAGCTGGGAACAGACTGCTTCTATAGGCAGCATGAAAAACATGTGAAAAATAGATTGAAGTTTTATTTCACTAATGAAAACCATCCTGTCCAAACCATGCATTACAGAAAAAGACTGTGTGTTAGAATCATCTGAAGTGCTAGATATGGGTAAGTATTAGTTAGAATGACAACATTTTTAAAGAACAGACAATAAAGGTATATTGCTGACTGATTGTAATGACATATTTTCACCCCCAGTAGTAGTGCCCAATACAGCCAACTAATGTTGACTCAGAAAACAACGAAAATAGATTTTAGATGCAGAGCAACATGCATCACATCTTATATTTAAATATGCCATTGCAGGTGATTTTCCAAACTGTAAACAAAACAGTAAATAAAATTGCAAAATAAAATTTGTCTTTTCCTTAATTTTATTTTTTCTCTTTAATATTTCACACGTTACATTTTCTCCTGGGGATAAGGCTGATAGCTTCATCTGAGACTCATTAGAATTGGATATTCAATATTGATGGGAACAGACTAACATAATATATTTGATGTGAGAAAACACATGGGGTTTTGAAACATTGGTAGGCTACTGGGAGATTTGAATCTAAATCTGAGTCACTGAAAGCAGACTGTCCAAAATGTTATTTCAGTACGTGTTTCACAAATACCTATGATTTATATCTTCCAAAGTTTCAATTTCTCCTACCAAAAGTTCAGTCTATGATTCCAAGCTCAGTGTAAATACCAACATTTTCCAAGCACTTGGCCTTTGTAGCATGATAGAGTCATCTCCTTGTATTGATTCAAATTTATTTCTGATTTTGCATCCTGGGATTTGGAAATCTAATAAGGGAAAAAGTAGCAATGCTAAGTAATGATGCATTTGCATATTGCTACATAGTTTGAGAACTATAGTTGTTGAGATATTTTTAAACAAACTGTACATTAATTTACATCCAACTCTAATGATTTAATTAGTCACAAGCAAAATAAAAAGCCTTATAAATACCAGTTCACTAATTTCCTTTGGAGTTCTAAAAAATAGAAATTATATGAATATCTTGACAGCACAAGGAAAAATAGCTAAAATTGTTTCATGCTTTTTTTCTTCTGGATCAAATAAAAAGAAAATATGTTTTGGGCTATCCTTTATATTATCATTAACTTTTGAATTTTCTTTGCATAGATTCTTAACAGGAAATGTTTAAAAGAGTAATGATTTTCCTTAACAGTGTCATGAAATAGCTAAATGTGTTCACATAACATATATACATATATTTATGTTCAATTGCCAACAATGGTCACCTTTTCTATTACTCTCTGCACACTTAAACATTCACCCACACCTCCTGGAACACATATTCCTACTGATTGATGCTCATAGAACCTATTTTTCATAGGTTAGTATATGATAGATTCAATTAGAAGAGCTTGTTAAAAGGCAGATGTTTAGCCATCATAACCAGACAGTTAGTATTAGTAGGCCTGGAATGTGCTCTAGGAGATTTCTTTAGCTCTCACAGGAGAGCACTCTAAAATATTAGTCTAGAAATAATCTGTGGTCCATGGATGAAAGGCTATGTTCACTTTTTCTCATCACCAATGTCAAAATTTTAACATCATGCCATGGAAAAAGACAAAGTGTCTCATTAAAATTTTATTACCACATAGAATTATAGAAGATTATGTATACCAATAATATACTTATTAAGACATTTGTTCTAATGATTAGTCTTGCTGCCCACAGGATCAAAATATATAGATCTGTGTGATATTCACTTATTATCATAAAAAGTGATCCCAATTTTTGATGAAGGAAAATTAGAAATATGGGGAATTTTCATAATAATGGTGTAAATACCTCTGTGAATCCATTTTTCATTAAAGCAAAGCAAATACTGACAAAAATTGACAAAATCCACTTTTACATAATGATGGAAACAAAGATTTTAAACAAACTGAGGCGCATTTTCCCAATAAAAAAAAATCTGCTGAATCTTGGTGAGAAGGGCAAGGTATATAGTGTTGTAACTTAACCCTTCCATCTCTCTTTAGGTATGCAGTAGTCTTGAAAACCAGCAGCTTGGCAACAAAGAAAGCTTGTGGAAAGCAACAATCTTGCAAACACTGGGAGAATGTAAACTGGGTTTGGAGCTTCTAAGGATGTTTCTACCCCAACTATTGATACAATTTGATGTGTCTGGCAAATTCATGGAAGTCTATTCATAGGGTTTTGTTATTTTGCATGACTCAGAGCTCATTTTGTGCAAACAGCCCTAGTCCCAAGCCTTTGTCTGGGAATAAAAACAGAAAAAGCAATTTTTAGCATCATAGCTGACTGCTTCTGCAATACCCATTAGGGACAACAAGAACATGCCCCAAATTTCAGTGGAAGATCTAAAGAATTAAATGTCTTAAGGATTCTGAAAAATTACAGCATATCCCTTGAGATCTACAAGCCCAGTGTATGTACAGGTAAGTGTACCTGCCCAGAAATAACCCCATACATTTATGGCCATATGATTTTTTACAATAATGCTCTTAGATGGTAACATAGGGCTAAACCTTGGAAGATATTATTTAGAAATCATTTATATAATAAGAGAACACATAATGAACTCTTAAAACTCAATAAATACAAACAACCCAATTAAAAAATGGACAGAAACTTTTAATATATATTTCTGCAGAGATATGTGAATGGCCTATATAGCTAACATGAAAAGCTTCTAATAATCATTAGTCACTAGGTAAATGTAAATCAAAACTACAATTAAATATCACTTCAAAATCACTAGCATATTCATAAAATAAAAGAAATTAAAACAGAAAATAAAAAGTGTTGGCAAGGATGTAGATAAATGGCAACCATCTTATACCGCTTGTAGGAATGTAAAATCTGCAGCCACTGTAGAGAACTGTTTGGTGGTTCTTCAATAATTGAAACACAGAATTACCAGACAGCAGAGAAATTCTATTTCAAGCTGTATACTTAAATAGGAATTAATACACATGTTCAATTCTATATTACTGCATAGCAATATATTAATAATCTTCCATCAATGGTTAAAAAAGAAAGTATGCTAAGTAAAAGAAACTAGAGAAAAGGTACAGTATATTGTTTGACACCATTCACATAATATAAATACTAATAAATTACAAAGACAGAAATAGATCAGCAGTATATATGGCAGGGGAAGGATAGAGAGATTGAGAGGAAACTACTAAGGGAAGAGGCTTTTGGTATGTTGGTTTGTTTATTCTTTCTTTTTAATTTTTTGAGGGGTGATGAAAATGCCCTAATATGGATCAAAATGATTAATGCACATCTCTGATTATACCAAATACAATTGATTCTACACATTAAATGGGTTGTATTGTTTATGAATATGCTTCAATAAATTTGATTTTTAAAAAGGAGTTAAAAACAGGTGTTCAAACAAAAGCTTGTACACAGTTGTTCATAGCAGTATTATTCACAATAACTAAAAGGTGGAAGAAACCTAAGTGTCTTTTGACTTGATGAATGAATAAGCAAATTGTCTTTATCAAAGTTGCTACACCATTTTACATTTCCACCAGCAATATAAGAGGGTATCACTTTCTCCATGTCCTCACCAACTCTTGTTACTCTCTCTTGTATAGTTACCTTAGTGCACAAAAAGTGGTATTTTGTTGTGGTTTGATTTGCATTTCCCTAATGACTAATGACATTGAGCAATTTTTCATGTTCTTATTGCATAATTGTATATCTTCTTTGGAGATATGTCTATTGAAACATTTTACACATATTTTCTTTGGAAACCAGTTAGGTGTTTCTTCAAAGTGTTTAATATGGAATTGCCATATGACCCCAAAATTCCATTCTTAGCAATATATTTGTCCCCATGAAAATTTGTAGGTCAATGTACATAGCAGCATTTTTTTTCCAATAGATGTTATGTATTAGAACAGTTAAAGGTTTATAGAAATTTAGCTTTCTAGAAAAGGCCTTTTTCCCCCCAGGATACCATCCAGGATCCCATCTTATGTTTCCTTGTCATGTCTCCTAAGGATCCTCTTGATTTTGATAGTTTCTCAGCATTTCCTTGTTTTGGATGACCTGACAGTATTGAGAAGCAATGGTTAGGTATTTTGTAGAATATCTCCCTGTTGGAATTTGCCTGATGTTTTCCTCATGATTAGACTGGTTTTATTGGTTTAGGGGAGGAATATTGAGAAATAAAGCTCCATTTTCACAACAACATATCAAGGATACTGCTGGGGAAGTCACAGACAAACTCAACAGTCATTTCTCAGTCCTTGCCTACTCCCACCCATTTCTTTGTGTGCAGATATTTTAATACATTTCCATTCCCTGGTCTGAGGAAATAGTAAGGTGTAGTGGAGTGGTCTGATTGTACTTTGATCCCCAAACTGGGAACAGGCATCTCCAGTTGCTTATCAGGGCAGAATTCTGCACAATGGTACTTTTTATGTGCTTTTTGCTCAGTAGCAGGTCCCTCTTCCTCTGAGGAGTATAAATACCCAGCTGCTTTTAGGTAACACAGTTGTTCCTCATCTATGATGCAAAAAAGGGAGTACAGAGATGCTATCCACCACCACTGACCTGAACATTGTTGACCAGCCATTGTAGTACCTCTTCCCCTACTCTTTTTGACCCTTTGTGATGTGTAAGTAATAAAATAGTCCATAATTGAAAATCTCAGTTGTGCCTGATCTTGTGTTTCCATGATGCACCATGTAACAACTCACTCTATAGCTACATACAAGTAATATTATTTCTGTTGATAATGATGTTGATCCCCTAGCTGAGGTAGTGTTTGGCAGATTTCTCCACTGTAAAGTTATGTATGTGTGTTAAATTTCTGAGCACTCTTTCCTTTCTGACACTACGAGAAGATCCAAGCTCATCTTGTATATTTCTAATCCCAGTCCTAGAATCAGTCATTTCTCCAAAGGCACATTTAATAGGAAATGATATTAGCAACCAAGGTATGACACTAGGTGTATTCAGTGTTTTTGAGTTTTCATTGTCTCTAGGCTCTCTCAGCAGACTGAGCAAACAAATATATGTGTGTATACTAACCTGCTAAGAGTGTGTGTGTGAATAGATACATACATATAAATAGAAGGATAGATAGATAGATAGATATATAGATAGATAGATAGATATGTATAATCATGTGTACAGACATAATGAGTTCATACTGATGTGTCCTACTCTAAATAATTATGACATATATCAAGGGTAAATTTTTCATAATAACCAAAATGTGGAACAACCCAAATTCCTGCAATTGTTCAATATATCAACAAAATATAATATATCCCTACAATGAAATATTATCCAACAACAAAAAGAAATGAAGTTTGAAATGCCACAAAATGGATAAACCTCAAAAACACAATGCTAAGTGAAATATCTCAGACACAAAGACCATCTTTTTAATTCAGTTTATTTAATGGTCCAGAATAGGCATTTGCATAGATAGATAGATAGATAGATAGATAGATAGATAGATAGATAGAGTAGATTATAATGTTTGCCTAGGGTTGAGAGGAGAGGGAGGTATTGAGGATAGGATTTGACTTCGAATAGGTATGAGTTTCCTTTCTTGGAGTGATGAGATATTCTAATATTAGATCATGATGATGGTTTCACAAATCTGTAAGAATACTGGAAACTATTGCACACAGGCTTTAAGGAGCAAATTTTGAGTAGTATCAATTATATATCATAAATGTTATTAACCTATAACTTCTTTAAAAATAAATAAATAAATAAGTAAATAAATCCTAGTCTTGGGGTTAAGAAATTAAAACTTTAAAAAAATAATTACCTTATAAATAATTTCACATAGTGATTATTCATTTCTATTTGAGTCAACTCATTCTACCAATAGTGAAATTAATAGTGCCATAGATACTGAACAATTATTTGATATAATTTAATATTTATGTAAGGAAACCCACAAGAGAATATATGATGGATATTCTCTCCATATAATTAACATGACTACATCAATCTCTCTCTCTCTCTCTCTCTCTCTCTCTCGCTCTATCATCTAAACATTTTTATCTATTTCTATTAACCTTAAACCAACATATAACTTAAAGAGGAAAACTCAGAGATTTTTCCACTAAGATCAGAAACAAGTAAAAATTCTATATCTGTGTCTTATCAGACTATGCCCTGCCATAACAACAGCATCTAGAACAGTGCCAGATCCATTGAAATGTATGAAACAATATTTCTGAATATATCTATGTACTTTTTCAATCTTTCATATGTTAAGAAGATAAAAATAAACAAGAGTTTGGAAGATTCATTACAATTTAGAAATATTTTATTAATAAGTTTACTACAATAAGCATATCAAATCATACAAGAAAAAATAAATTCATGCAATATTTACAAAAATATAAATTACATTTGGCTACAAAACAATCATATGAATGGGTTTTGATGTTCAATTTTAATTCAATAAAAACAGACATTAATAACAATGAAAAATCCCATCTATATGAATATAAAATTTTTAAAAATTATTCTTGTACAAAAAGAAAATATCAACTATTAACACAGAATATTACAACATAAAAAAGAACACTACATAAGAGGTGATAAAATTGCTGACAAAACCATGAAAATAAATATATATATTTATATATTAACAAAGACAATTAGAATAAATGAAGATCCTTTGATTTAAAAAATTAAGAAAGAACAAAAAGCTATATGGAAAGCAGCATAAAGAACTATAAAGAGAAAAACAGAGTAAAGTGTGGGACTTTTTATAATTATACATTTTATTTCATATACCTAGAATGGGTTTATGATATTTAATTTTAATGGAGATGAAAGATGGTAACTAGTTAAGCTTTTAAACATTCTAGAGCATTTCATGCACAAGATAAAGAGCACAAGAGGAATTAGATAAGCAGGTTGAATCATATAGGCTTATGAACTATTTAGCTCACATTTTTTCTTTTCTAGGCTCTTCATTACACCTATTTGCCAAGATTCTATGATTCATAACTTTGTAAAAATGCCAGTGTCATTATCAAAGATGTCATCCTTCTGTGCATAAGGCAGGAGAATTACTTTTCCCTCAATTCTCCAGTGCATTTAAGGGTCCAAATGCCAAAAATATTACAACTCATTTAATATATACAATTAATATCAGCATCTAGTTGTATGCCTCTCTTCACTGAAGATACACATGGAATAAACTTTGCAAAAGCTAGATTTCTGATTACAAATGAGAGAAATCTAAGTCAAACTCTCCAAATTAAGATAAGAGAACATGTCACCTGAATAATGGGGTGTTTCACAGGACCCACAGAAAATGCAAGAGCCTGAGTTCAGTAGCTGGACAAAGGGAACAACTTGATGTAAGGACACACATATAACATAGCACAATATCTCCTTATCTCATCTCTCCTACTTCTTATGCATCAGTTTATTTCTCCTCTGTGTCCCTGAAGTTAATGTTCTACCTTTTCTCCAGCCAATATTCAAGAAGATATGAAAAGAATTCTAATGCTATGGAGGACAGAATGACATTTTGATTTCTATTCAGTCATAGGGAAGGGTTATGATTGGTTCATTTTGAATATAACATCCACTATTGAACCAATCTACTGTGACCAGATCTATGTAGTCACATTGAATATAATAACAGTGTGCAAGGTAGGGGATGAGAGTGAAGGAAAGTTGATACATCATGCATGTAGGGATTGAGTAGAAAAAGCAATCCATCTATATTGATTAGATTAAGCTAGACTAAAAAATATGAAACGCCTATGATTCTAAGATTTTGGATTTTCATGAAAAATCTAAGACAAGGCTCCAAGTTTAATGGTCCACTCTAAGCAATCATTCAGGGACAGATGGCTTTGTCATTTTCCATAGGTGACTTCCATGGTTGTTCTGGTCATCATAAGGCAAACCAGTCAAAGAGTGAAGAAGTGGGAGTCCAGGAGGAGATGTCCTCTTAAGCAAGTAAGGTAGAATCTCCACACATTGCTTTCTTTCCCATCTCATTGCCAAGAACTAAGTCATAAGGTCATTCAAGCTACAACAGGGGCTACAGAATATAGCCACATCCTAGCTACAACTGTATTAGTATCATAACAGAGAAGAATGGAATTTATTAGAGGGTTATCAGTCAATGCATGATAGAATCAATCAAAAAAAAATTTTTTTTAAGATAGAAGAATACATAATCTACTAATTGTCAAAGAATACAATTTCATTGCAGACACAAAGAACCAAGAGTTTCTAAATGTTTTTAAAAACAAAAAAAATATTTTCACTTAATCTTCACAGAATCTTCACTTTTGGAACTCCCCTAATTGAAGCCACACACTGAATTATTAATACAGCATTAAGTTTCTTTGTGTAAAAAACCTTTGTACCAAGTAATAAAAATGATAAGGCAAGATGTATTAAACAGAAACTTTCTGGTTCTTTTCCTCTACATCCTTACAGAGCCACTGGTGACTATCTGTAATAAAATAGTTAAATTTCTGATTTTCCATATCAAGCATCTTATTCTTTGCTCTGGTAGGAATTCTGAGCACCCTGAAAGACAGATGCTGGTGATGGTCTTTGGCACTTACACTGGCAAGCTGAGCTTCTTCTGCTTGAGTACTTTTGTGATTTACAGATAGAAAAAGTCACATACAGAATGGCCTGGGCTACACTGGCCACCTCAGCAGAGGTCAAGGAAACCCTCAAAGTAGAAGCACCAGATCCAGTTGAAAAGATACAAAGCACAGGAGAGGCCCAGGAAGAACTGGTAGTGGGTGCTGATGGTATCCACCTTGCCCCTTTTCCTAATCATAAAGATTTTGTGAGGATAGCCACCGATTCAAGGTAGATGGAAACCATGAAGTGATTTAAGGGGTAAAAAAAATGATTCAGTTTACATAGTAGGATAAAAAAACAAAAATCTCTCATGGAATAAGAAGGAGAGGATTGATGAAAGTGGGGGAGCACTGAAAATAGAGAATAATTTAGGAAAAATATTTTAGTTATGAAGAAATTCTAGCATGGGAAATAAGGAAGTTAAAATGGAAATGGAAAGAAATTAGTAGAATCAATCAATATTAAGTAAAAACCAACATGGTACGTTGACCGGCCAGAGAAGATGGGTAAAAAATATGGAGAGTGTCAGTATGTCAATTATTTTAATGTGGCTGACTTCTTCTTGATAACATTGAGAATTAAAAATGAAATATTTTAGGCTAGTTAATATCTTGTCTCAACTGTATTATTGCAATAACATCTTAACTGGTCTTCCTGATTTTACTCTTATAAAACCTTAAGGACATTGTGTTCTTTCTTCATATTTCTTTTCTCTGATATCTTATTAAAGGGTACCTATGGAAGAAAAAGTGATGAATCTGATTAATGACTTAGAAAAATTAAATTATATGGGTGTAAATTACTGGGCCCCTAAGAAACCCCACAGTGCTCTATATGCATGGCCCCATACCTGAACCTGAGTGTGCATCTGTAAACAAGGCAAATGTCCTGTTCTCAAGGAATTCATGATAAGGAGAGAAATTTTGGAAAAACTCTTACACTTAATATATGAAAGGTAAAAATAGGAATTTTACTGGAGAGCTGGAAACACTGCAGCAGAAATATCTAACTCTGCCTGTGGAAATAAAAGGTCACTTTTCATAAGATATGAAATACCAGTTGATTCTAAAAGATGAGCAGAAGCTCAGAAGGCAAATATTGAGACTAATATAAAGTGATCAAAAATTTCTGTGCCTGTTTAGCACAGTACCTCATAGATTTAGATGCTTATTGAAGCTTCAATGAATAGAGTAAAAATGAATTATGCATTATTTTACATAAGCTTAATGAAAGTTTCATAACTATTTTCTCTTTCTTATTAGTCTTTACTCCTTCATAATGTCATTTTCCCATCATCACCTTCTAAGTACAGAAAACTCTGAGACACAGTATATAATATCCCTTTTTCCAAACCCCTCAGCTTTTATTCCTCCTCTTATTTGAATACCTTTAAATGAATATTGATTTTTCAAGCAAAAACGAGGCCCTTAATATATAAACTACCTTATCTATGCATAAACTCTAGGTTATTTTGAATTTACATTCTTTGAGATTAAGAAGTGGCATTTTATTCATTTCAAATGTAGTGTCCTCAAATTTCATATATAGATATGGCTTGACTCTATTTGCTATAACAGTTCTAAGACTGTGAATGTCTTATATAGTCTTTCCCTATTAAAGAATTACCCTACTCTCCAAAGGTAGAGAGGATGAGGAAAAACATGGAGTAGTGGCTAAGAGGTTAGTGTTTCCCAGACCACTTTCCATAGAGAGAGATACTTCAATACAACCTAAACCAAATAGAGACATCCTCTGTTATGTTTTAAATAACAACATGATTAACAGATCATTAAATTTAATAATGCAGCATGGCAGGGAGAGAAGACATCCTCACAATGAATAAGAGAGCTATTTCACATCTAAAGAGTACTGATTGATTTAAAAATAAAGGATGTGCTTCAGAGAAAAATAAGAATGGCTAGCTTTGCCACCTGACTAATTTAAATGCAAACATTTATATAACTTAAGAACATTTCCATTATAGAAAAAGCAACCCACTCTGATTTCTTCCCATATTAAAAGATAGTAGTTATTACTCTCCCCTGCTTATTTATTGGAATGCATCTTTATTTAATCTTAAATATCAAAAATCATCAAAGATAATGCATCATCCAATCAGATTTATTCATGAGCTGAATCTTCTGAGCTTGAAATATAGACAATACTACAAAGAATCATTCTTTCATTTTTATGATAGTAAATGACATGAAATCATTTTGCTGTTGTGAAGAGTTTCATATTTCCTAGAGGCTTGGTGAAATTATTAGAATATTAAATTCAAAATAATGTTCCCCATGAAAATTTATATGAAATTCTCTGAGATATTGATTGAGAGTATGGATTCTGATATTATACTGCTCAGTTGTAAGGCACTGAGGTCAGACACTAGCTTCTTGAAATTGGGCATATTATTTGATTTCACTATTCCTCTAGCTCCTCATGTAAAATGTATATAATAACAGTAGCTACTACATTTACACAGCACTGAATGAGATAATACAGATAAAGTTATTAATATGGTATTTAGCACATAATATTTAAAAACTATCAGCTATAAAATATACTTTCAATTAATCAAGCCTTAACACTCTCCTTGCTGTCTCTATGTTAGTCTTGGAAGTTTAACGAGGTTAAAATAGGAAAATCAGTAAAGGAAAATGCATCCTTGATGAAAAATATTCTCTTTTAATCAAAGATATAGGAGGAACTAAAGTTTTATGTTAAAACTGCCAAAGTACTACTAACAGCCAATGGGAGAGTATAGACCAAGTTCAGAAGAGAAATCACTAAAGAAGTCCATCTCTGGGAATGTTTTCATATAAGTAAGATTTGAGTTGGAGTTTTAAATTTAATGTTACTTATATTTCTATAACAAAGTCTACTTTCCTTTTGTGCTGTAAGTACAACTTGAAGAGGTTGGCATGGATAAGGAAAATAAAATAAAATCATTAATTAGAGTGGTTTCTTCCTAGGTACCATTACTGGTTTATGTCCATTCCAAGTAGAGTACAGTCTACTAATTTTCAGTATAGTATTCCTGTTAAAATTCTTCCTTGTATAGTCCCTATTCTCTTATATTCTCCAGAGCAAGAGAAAAGATGTGCAAAGTTCAAGATGAAAGAAAAAATATGTAAGTTTAAATTATGACAAATATCTATGATAATGATCCTAACTACAATGCCTAATAGAAACTTCCTATTCTAAGTCAAATATTTAACATACATTACACTACTTCTTCAAAACAACTCCTTGAAGTACAACTCCTCAAAACAATTCCTTGAAGTACAGTTATTAGTAGTACACAATTTGCAAACAGAGAATAGGCTCCAATAATTTAAGTAAGGAGTTTTCACCCTAATACTTGTAATTTCCATTTTCAGTCACTTTATGTCAAGGTCTTTGACAGTGATTACTTGAGCCCAGGTTAAATGGAACATTGTTGTTGAGATTGATTAGTGGAGAATCTTTATTCATGTCAAAACTCATTCAATCACTTACTCCATGTAAGTACTTGATTACCTGTTGTAATAAAAAAATGAATGAGAAGGGGATGAGGACATTATTTTCCAGGAAAATATTTTGTGCCCTTTTCTCAAAAGTAAAGATGAGTGGTTATGTGATTCTGTCTTAATACTCTCAGTCTCAGATTAAATGTTACTGCCTTGTATACTTGTTGGAGCTCCAACATATATTGTATTTCTTTATAAATACACTGTTCACATTCACTTTTAACAACCTGACTTGCAGGTTTGACCTCACCAATGTCCCCTAACCTCTGTAAAGACAGAAATTGAGCCCATAATTTTTACCTTTAATATACTCAGTATGTTATATACTGCATGGCCTTTAGTAAACTGCAATATAGAGTAAAATATATGTATTTGTTTACTGTGTTATGCATTCATTCAAACATAATTGGGTACACAGAAATCAAATTCTCTTTTGTTCCAGTGGATTTCATAATGTATTTCTTTTAGAGGGAAATAAAAGAAGAGGAGAGGTGATTAAAATTTTTAATTTTTTGGGAAGATATAAAATGAAATGATATCTATAAAAATGTGAAAAAAGGAGGAACAAAAAAGGAAATTCCTGAAAGAGAAAGAGAGAGATGGTGTTGCAGTTGGGCAGTTAGATGTAACTATGAATTCCAAAAATATAATTGGATCATGCTTGTAAACTGATATGCTAGTCTGGGCATGATTAAGTTATGATTAGGGCATTGACTGGGCCACATGAGTAGGGTGTTGAGCTCCACCCCTTGGTGGGTGGGGGAAGAAAATACAAAAGGCATCACAAAGAACAGAGTTACAGCAGTTTTTGAGAAGCAGTTTTGATGTTGGAAAGAAGGCCCCAGGAGAAGAGAAGCGAGCCATTCACCTGATCATCTATAGCTGACCTTGTGGAGGAAACAGGAGCTAAGCCTGGAAAGAAACACAGCCCCAGGAAGAGAGGAACCCAAGAAGCCTGAACCCTGGCAAATGTCAGCAGGTGTCTTGCTCTAACACATGGCAATTGACTATGGTAAGGGAAGAAACTTAAGCTTTAAGGCCTGGTAACTGTGGACGTCTACCCAAAATAAATACCCTTTATAAAAACCAACCCATTTTTGGTTTTTCACATTAGCACCCCTTTGGCTGAGTAATACAGAATTTGGTACCGAGGAGTGGGGAAGTGCTTTTGCATATAACAAAATGTTGGAATGGTTTTATAAATGGGTAAGGGGTATTTTTTGGAGGAATTGTGAAATGCTTCATGGAAAAGGCCTAGATCACTTTGAAGAGACTGTTGATAGTAATATGGACGCTAAAGAGACTTTCTATGATGCCTTAGAAGTAAATGATGAAACTATTATTGGAAACTGGAGCAAAGGCAATTCATGTTTTAAAGTTGCAGAGAACTTAGCAAAATTAACTCCTGGTGTTATATGGAAGACAGAATTTGAAAATGGCAAACCGGAGCATTTAGCTGAAGAACTTTCCAAGGTAAACTTGGAGAATGTGGCTTGGCTTCTCCTTGCAGCTTAAAGCAAAATACTAGATGAGCAAAATACACTAAGGACTAAACTTTTTGGCACAAAGAAAACAGAAACTGATTCCAGAACTTCCAAGTTTCTGGAAATCAAATTCCCAGATGAAAATGCCCTATTTGAAGACTTTACTAAACTTGGAACTCATAACTCAGAACTGAAGATGCAGTTATCTCAGAAAGACTTGTGGAAAATCTTACTGTCTGATGGCTTGAACCCCTGCATCCTGCATGCTAAACAAACAAAGTTTTTGAGAGAGCTGTATGAACAAAACCACTGTTTGCTTGGACTAAAAAGGCGATGTAAAGGAGACATTGAAGAAGAAACAGCTTTAAGGAGAAAACCGTGGAAGCAGAGATCTGGAATTAAGATATCTTCTTGGGCCAAGAAAGGAGCCCCACCCATGTGTACAGAGAGGGTGAGTTTGCCCCTGCAGTTGAAGAGGGTGGATGTCCCCACCTGATGTTCTGGGAGAGTTTTGCCATCACAGGGTGCAGAGAGGGTGGAGCACATTCCTCAAAGATTAGGGCAGTTAAGGTCAACACCCCATAGGTCTGGGAGAGGTGTACCTGTCCCCCATGGATTAGAGAAGGCCAGGTGGTCAACCCATTGTTCTGAAAGTGTTGAACCTGTATGCCAAAGGTTAAGGGGAATGTTGTCTTCACCTCACTGTACTATGGGGGATAAGACTCTAACCCAAAGATTGGGTAATGTGTGGCAATCACCCCAACATTCTTGGAGGGTGAGGTCTGGAGCTTGGTTGACACCCAGATGCTTGATGAGGGTAGAACCAAAAAATGGCCATTGGGCAAGCCTGTGGAAAGGGTGGGTTCCCATGTGGCCCCAAGGAGAAGAAACCATCATCTTAAGAATGACTCTCAGACTATGAAATCAAATGGAGGATGCCTGCAGGTTTACTGAACTGTAGAGGATCCATGACTCAAGTTTAACATCCTAATTTCTCCTTATGATAAAGAAAATGCTTATCTTTTGTTTTTCCATTTGTGTATTGGAAGCAGTTAAATGGTTTTATAAGTTTCAGAGGTCTACAGCAAACAGGATTTTGCCTGAAGACAAACTATATTTCTTTATACTGTCTATGATATGATTTTGTACTTGCATTGTTACTGATTTAAGGTTTTTTGAATATTGTAATGTATTTTTGGAATTCAGAGGGTGGAGTGTTGCTGTTGGGCATTTTGATGTAATTATGAATTCCAAAAATATAATTGGATCATGCTTGTAAACTGATATGCTAATCTGGGCATGATTAAGTTATGATTAGGGCATTGACTGGGCCACATCAGTAGGGTGTTGAGCCCCACCCCTTGGTGGGTGGGGGAAGAAAATACAAAAGGCATCACAAAGAACAGTTACAGCAGTTTTGGGAAGCAGTTTTGATGTTGGAAAGAAGGCCCCAGGAGAAGAGAAGCGAGCCATTCACCTGATCGTCTATAGCTGGCCTTGTGGAGGAAACAGGAGCTAAGCCCGGAGAGAAACGCAGCCCTGGGAAGAGAGGAACCCAAGAAGCCTGAACCCTGGCAAATGTCAGCAGCTGTCTTGCTCTAACACGTGGCAATACACTATGGTAAGGGAAGAAACTTAGGCTTTAAGGCCTGGTAACTGTGGACTTCTACCCAAAATAAATACCCTTTATAAAGACCAACCCATTTTTGGTATTTCACATTAGCACCCCTTTGGCTGACTAATACAGATGGCAAGAGGAGATTTTAGGGTGTGCACTAGGTTTCAGTTCATAAAACATATTTTTACCTAAAGTTTCTAGGTCTTTGATCCCTCCTCTAGACATTTCTAAGCTATAAGCAAAGAAGGGGAGAAATTGAGCTTTTACCTTTAGGGTGTGCTATGAAAAAATAAAAGTCAGAATGGAGGTTTCACTGAAATAATAAGGAAGGAGCTAAGAATTAGGGAGAAGTAGGAAACTAAAAGCAGAGAACAAAAGTTGTTTCAGTTGTATGGGATTTGTGAGTGGGAAGAGGAGCTTGGGGTCTTAAAGAAAACAGGGACATTGTTATTTGTATGAAATGAAGAAGAATCTAGAGTCTAGGAAATTTAGATGAGAGTTAAAAACTTGTGATGATGTGGATTTTAGAGTATGTGACAATCTGGGGGAAAAGTCAATGTTCAGCATTAATAAAGGAAACAAAAACTGGATGGAAATCCCAAAAAGTGATGTCAAGGGACCAACATACTGGAGGAGAGCTAGAACATCTATCTTTGGCATAGAAATACTTAATTTCTTGAAAGAGCTGATTAAAGTCAATCTACACTGCATTAGGTACTATGCTTTCTAATATCAGAAACAGATATTTATTTATAGTTAGAGGTGGAAAAAAGTTACAAGAAGGCAGATCTGGTGTCAAGTGAGAACCTCATGATTAACTTCTTTTCTTGCATATTTTTCTCTCTACCTTGTCTAGTTACTCAGTAAAGTCTTAAACTCATCTATATACTCTGTAAAGGCCTAAAATTTAGAATATAAGTAGCATGGTTAAGTTGGTGGAGGACATGATAGGGATGGGAACACAATACAAAAAAATTTTTATTTTACGTTCCAAATTTCAAGTGTATATGTGATTTGCTGTGATGCACTACTTCTATGTGGCTTCTAAATCTTAAAATAATTTTTCTCACAAATGGAATCAGAATCTATAGTAGAAAAAGAATAGGGAAATCTCACTACATTGGTGAAATTCATCCTGCTTGGTCTCTCCAAGGATTCCTTTTCAGGGTGTTTTTTATAAACTATGATTATCCTGATGGGAAAGAACCTCATTATCAAAATAACCAAAGTTATTCCCTCTCTCCAAACATCCATGTATTTTTTCCTTGGGAACTTTTTCTTCTTGGAAATATGTTATGTGTTGGTTACCGCTCCCAGATTATTAACAGATCTTTGTAGACAAAATGGAAATATTTCCTTTGTGGTCTGTGATACTCAGATGTATTTCTTTTTGGTCTTGGGAACCACTGAGTGCTTCCTTCTTTTTTTCACTATTTTATTTTTAAAAGTTACTTTAATTACATAAATGTTATAGAGAATATATAGGGGATTCCCTTATGCCCTGCTCCCCACACCTCCCACATTTTCCCACATTAGCAACATCTTTCATCAGAGTCATACATTCATTGCAATTGATAAACACATTTTGGAGTATTGCCACTAAGTATGGATTATCATTTCCATTGCAGTTTAAACTCTCTCCCATTCAACTCTGAATGGCGGGATATATAATGGCCTGTATCTATATCATTGTAATGTCATTCAGGATGATTCCCAAGTCCCAAAATTTTCCCCCCTTAAGCCAGTTTTTCCCTCTCCCTAACCCTAGAACATCCGTGGGTTACTGCCTCCACAATGGTATTTCTTACATTGCTATAATCACAATAAGTCTATAGCAGAATACTTGTAAGTTTATTTTAGTCCATAGTTTGTTCCCAATCCTGAGGACTCTGAGAGGGTGATGCCCACTCCACCATTAATTGAGGGGTGCTTCGATCTGATATGTCTGATGGATGGGACTCTTGTTTGCAGTTGTAGGCATGCTTGGTTCCTTGGTATGTTGTTTGTCCATCATCTCTTCCCCATTAGTTGTCCTGGGTGAGTCCATTGAACTGGAGAGTAGGTGTTGCAACTCTGTTGAGATGCAGGGCTCAGTTGGCACATAGACAGCCCAAAGATTTAAGTCTGTTGGATGTACACCTACTAACTATAGTACTAATTATAGGTTCCAATAGAAGGACAGAAGTGTCATGCATAGGGAAACAACTGAGTCTAACTCTGTCACACTGAGGAGTATAAATACCAGATTAGGGCCCACTGGGAAGGGGTCAAATCCCTGAGCTATCTGCCCTGGCTACAGTGTCTGGATGTCTCCATATCCCTGAGGAGCTTAGCTATTTGGGGTAGTATCTATTTTGGCTGTCAATGAGATCCTGTAGAGATGTGCATAAGCACTACTTCTGGGTTGGTCTCCTGACTCACTTTGAAGCCTCAGCCATTTAAACTCATTTTTCTTTAGCTTTTCTCCTTTTGATCAATGACTTTCTTTTTTTCCAGATGCATTGCTTGTTGGTACTTGGCAGCAAACCCTCAGTGCCAGGGACGCTTATCCCTGGTAGTCACGTCCCACACTGGGGTGATGTTATTGCTTTTATATGCTGAGTTTGCCTTAGAGAGAGGCCACATTTGAGCAACAAGGAGGCTGCCAGTAGGTAACTCTTAGGCACCCTACGTCACTAGGCTAAGTTTCAATTTCAATAGCAAAGGCTCATAAGCACACTCATCAATATCAAGGGTCCTTCAATGGACCATCCTCCTTCACAAATCATTGTCCCTATACTTGGGGCATTCTTGTTGTTCCATTAGAGAATGTGGCAGAGCTCCCCTAGATGGGAATTTGATATTCTTTTGGTTATTTTGTAAATCTCCACCCACCATTACAATGACCCATGAACATTTGGACACATTTATATGCCTTATATGTATACCCAGGTGAACTTCCTCCCATGTATCCTCCCTCACTGACACCCCA
>JAQZBX010051282.1:0-19434 GCA_029593785.1 Cabassous unicinctus | reverse complement strand
ACATGAGGGAACTGAGACAGAGTAGATCAATAATTCAGTGGAAGCAGACAATTAAAACCAGTGGGGAACACATAGCCTTCCACATCACCATCCCCACCCTCAGGAATCCTCTGAGAAAGGTGAGGGAGACACTGAATTTCCCAGAATGTTAGATGGAGCCTCGGGACATTTTAATTTAAATATCCTAAGACATAGTGGCCCCAGCATGCTATGGGGGTTTTGGAATTTCAAGAAACTCCAGCCCACTCTCAAGGATATGGTCTGATCTTCTGGCCCTTAAGGAAGAAATCTCAGCATAGTTCAAGATAAGAACATTTCTTCAAGTTTAAGTTACCCATACTATTTATGGTTGCTGCGTTTTAGATGTAAAATGAAACAACAGTAACGGTTTCCACAGCCTTCCTGCTTTCCTCTTCTTTCCCTCCAAAGGCAGATTCACCCTAGTGCTACTTGATAAAGTATATTCCCTAAAACACCAAGATCACCAATAATTCTTCTGCAGGAGCTCCAGTACTCTCTCAAGGCACATGTCCTCTGGGACATTATCTTTTGACACAGAAGAGAGTAAATTGTCCACATGAAGAAGGCAAAGGAGCTTGAAACAACAGTCTGGAGCTCTAGGATGCTGATGTCCATGTTTCATGTAGAATTTCCTAGAAAATGATCTAGGAGTTCTAAGTTGTTTGTATGTTTTTTTAACCACTGTATATCCTCCTATTGGAATGGACCACAGAGCTCAAAGCCTGTACATTTTTCTTCAAGTTCTAATATTGAGACATCACATAATTATACCCTAGTCCTAAAATGGCTAAGAATGGTAAGTTTTCCATGCCCTTGATATTTGTAAAAGACACCATTTTATAATTCAGTAAAACAAACAAAACAAAACAAAAAACCCTAAGTGGATCATTGAGGTGTTCCTTTGGTTAAAAGACAAGGTAGGGGACGGATGTGGCTCAAATGGTTGGGCATCCATCTCCCATGTGGAGGGACCAGGGTTCGATCCCTGGGACCTCCCAGTTTAAAAAAAAAAAAAAGAGAGAGAGACAAGGTAAAATAAGGGTACTGAAACAAAAGAAAAATATATGACAGCATGATCATTTAGCAATTAAAGCATGAAGTATGACATATCTATTAAGCAAAATAATGCAACACTTTGCTAGGGTTGACAGATTTAGCAAATAAATATACGGTGCCTAGTTAAATTTGAATTTCAGATAAACAATTACAAGTATTTTAATATAGGTATGTCCCATGCAGTATTTGGAATATACTTATACTAAAAATTTATGCAATTATTTAATCTGACAACCTTACACATTATTGTATTTTTATTTCTACCATTACACACTCTGAAAAAAATTAATTCTCCATGAGTAATTCCCCTTTACTTAGAAAAAGAAGTCTAGCAATTTTTTTGTTTCTCTCTTCACATTAAAGTGAAACAAGCCAAGCTAATAGTGAGGAAAGGTAAAGCATTATTTTCCATTATTTTGTACTTCTCTGGAAGAGTCTCTCCCCACTCAGATGCATACTGCTTAGAGATTGTGTAAGTTAGTTCATTATTGTGTGAAAAGAAATATTGGAAATAGTTTGTGTTTTATAATGTTTGTAATATTAACACATGAGTCCCAAGAGGGTACTCAATTACATATTATGCATATGTAATTGATAAATAAACAAACATGCATTGGAAGCATATATCCATATTGCTACTTTTTTAAACAGATGGAGCGGAATTTAGAGACTACTGATCTGAAAAAATAAGCATACTAAGGAATTATCAAATGAATTTTCATAAAAGCAGATTTGTAGATTGTAAGATAAGGTTCTGAATTTACTTAACCAAATTAGTAGTCTATTTACTTTTGATGGGAAACAATAAATTACTTCCTCTACTCTAAACAACAACAAATGGTTCTCACGTTCCAGCTTCTAAATTGTATGTTAAAAATGTGGACAACCCCAAACTTGCCTAAAAATAGTAAATTCACTTAAAGAACTAACTTTTCATTCTTTATAGGCCCTTCATAGCTTTAAAAAACTTAGAGAAATAGGTCCCAAATATTGGGAAAAATAGTAATCACTATCACTTTCATATGAATTGTTTCTGCTGTTAAAATCAAATCATTACCCTTTTGCTGAGAAATCAATCACTGAATAGAATTTTTCATCAAGTTGATGTCAAAAAAAGACAAGTACTAGAGCTGCAGTCCCAAGAGGGTACTCAAATCAGTCTAATTCATTTGATAGTTTAGTTTTGTTTCTTCTGATTACAAAAATACAAGTTGTCTACTTTGAAATTATTTTGACCACAATTTTTAATGTAAAACTATCTTTGGGTTTTCAATATAGTATTTTCCATGTGCCAAAAAAATTCAATTATTATAGAAGAAACCCAGCCACGTTTAGAAAATACTACTTCTGTTACCACTAATAATAATAATTTTAACAATAAAAATATTAATAGCCGCTAACATTTATTGAGTGCTTATTACCTGCCAGGCTTGGTTTTGTGTACTTCATATGTATTAATGTAGGTTCTCAACTCAGACTGCCTGTTAGAATCACCAAGAGAGCCTTAAAAAAAATTTTTTTTTATTAAAAAAAAATTTTAAAGTGATGCCTGATTTCACCTCCAGGAGAAACTGATCCAGATTCACTGGGACAGTAACCTGAACATTGGTGATTCTAATATACAGCCAGGATTGAAAACAAACACATTAACCCGATCTGGGCAACAATCCTGGGAGGAGGGTATAATTATCTTTATTTTATAGTGAGGAAATGAGACAAATGGCTCACAAGCAGCAAAGCTGGGATTTGAAACCAGCCAGGCAGTCCTGCTCCAAAATTCATGCTCTTTACTACTAAGCTATATGACCCCTCAAAGTCCACAAACCACTGAATAGTTGGGAGAGGCTTTCATACACATGTTATGCATAAAAGATCATTTCTGTCATTTCTTTACAGTTAGAATTTTTTTTTTTTAACTTTTTGCATGACTCTGGCTGCAAAAACAAACAAGATTCTGATCACAGAATTACTCTGCTGTGCACATGACTGGGAAGCTGACCAAGTCTAAGCCAGTGCTGAAATCAGTGATATCACTGTTTATGGGTAAAAGTTATCTACCCAATTGGCTAACTCAGTGCCCCAGGATTCCTCCTGCAGCTAGCTCTCTGAAGCTTGGCCTGCTCTTCTTCCTCACTCTTTATTTACCAAGAAAGTTCATATAAATAATGCAGGTTCAAATGTCAAACAGGAACAGTTCCTTTTTTCAACTGATATTTCTCCTCCGGGGCAAACAGGCTTGAAAGTTCAGAAGCCACTTGCCAGCAATTTTCTTCACTACTCTCTTCACCTCCTATAGCTCAAACAGAAGTTATCAACATGATCAGGCAATTGGAAAAAAAAAAAGGAATGAAAAGAAAAACTAATTCTGCTTTGCTATCCCTTGGCTTATCTGGCTAGCAGTCACATGAGAAAGAACCTTGCATCAGTTTACCAGAATCTTGTCAGACCATAAAGCATTCATTCTTCCTGCTGGGTCAGGTTGGCCACAGGGGTAGTCTGTCTCAATGCCAAGGGCAACTAAGGCACATAGAATTAAAATTAGGGAAAATTAGACAATTGTGCCATATCTGTTCAGAGAGGAGAAAATATTATACTTTGAAATACAGGGGTAAAAGGGTGTGACCCAAGCATTTATCAGCTTACTTGAGATGTGGAGTGTAAAGTAGGGGGTTTAAAACAGTGACCTGCAAGGCACGAGGGAGGAAGGAGGCAGAAAGTCACAAAGTGGCATCCAGACATTCCACACTCCCTGGGGTCCGTGCCATGTCATCGCACTTTTCAAATAAGGCATCACATGGTATGCTTTGATCAAAAAGATTTAGCTAAGACATGGAGCCCAAGAAGGCATTTATTAAGCACCTCCTATCACCCTCCACTATGCTAGATGTAGTTCCCATGTTATCTTATGAGAACCCTATAACAATCCTGAAAGGTGGGTATTATTAATTTCCCAGCAATATTCCAATGCAACTCAACTATTAAATGGGCAGCATGGATTTAAAATGAAGTCTGTTTGCTTCTAAAATCGGTGTTGCTTCTACTCGGTGATACGCTCTCCCCAACTCATTGTCTCTATTATGGGCTTCAAGTTTATTTGATGCAATCTGCCTCAACAAAGGGCAGGTACTTCTGAGCCCATGGCAGGGATGGCGAGGTGTCCAAGACACAGGCTCACTTGCCAGTGGAAATCAAGCTGTTTCCTGAGACCCTAAAGCAATGTAAAAGTTCATTTCTGTCATTTCCTTGCTCCCCTGGGTTCTGCTTTGGCCATGTTGACTCTTCTTTCCTAACTCCTGGCTTCCTGGTTGGCTCCCACCACCATACCTCACCTCCCATACAGATGGAGGTGCAACTCTGCTCCTTTGCCAGCCGCACTAGGGAAAGTTCTCCCACCCCAGAGACACTCCAGTCTACTCAATGTCACTGTGTCCAAACGTTTCCCCCTGCCTCAAACAGCTGAGTGAGAGGTTCGTTGGGTCTATGTGATCAGCAGGTTGGGGAAAGACTTCTCGTTCTTTCAGAAAGAATTTATGAGTACATACTATGGAAGGGGAAATGTTCTAGATGCTGAGGATATAGAAGTGATTAGAATGCAGTACTTCCTTCAAATAAGCTAGGGCTCTGCTCAGCAGAGTATTGCTTGATGACAGAGTCCTGAGATACTGAGAGAATTCTACATTTGTAACTTTCTTAATGGGAGAGCCAGGACAGGTGCCCAACTTGGGCAGTTTGGCTCTGTTCTATTCTCTTTATTCCCACTATTTTGTGCTGTCTTCCAAAGGTTTCTCTTCTGGAAACTTTTCTGTGTTTCCCTCGCTCTTCCTCTTTTTGGAGGTCAGACCTCTCCTCAAAAGGAGATGTCTTGTCTGAGCAGCATGTTGGAGACCCACACAGGGATTAAACAAAGAGAGGAGAGGGAGAGGGAGAGAGAAGGACAGAGGGAGAGAGAGAAAGAAACTAAAAGAGAGAATGTCTTTCAGGCAAGGTCCCTATGCAGGACTGCTATTTGCATTCAGTGAAATTCCTTTATCTCTTTGATTAAAAAATGTAATATTGCGGGGAAGGGGAGGGATGCTACTTATTTACCCATTGTCATTTCTTAGCAGTTCCCAAAGTTACAACGCACCTGTTATTAAAACACTACAGCCACGTCAGAACTTCAGAAATGCCAGGTGGGGGAGGGGGGAGGGGGTTAACTTGAAACCGTGGTTAAACTTCAGAACGATACATCATATTTGTTCACAATTCCCTTCCTGTTTTTCACTGATATTTAACACTTTCTGTGCTCTAACAGAGTTATCAGAAGGAAGGATTTTCTTTTTTCTTTATGGCTTAAATAGAGACAGTTGCAGAAAAGAAAAAAAGAAAGAAAAAGCCATCTGTTTCCCCAGTTTCCAATGTAAAGCTAATCAACTAAGTGGATCAACTAAGTGCTTAGATACTCCTCATGTCGGACTATAGACAGAGGCTTACGTGAAAAGAAAAGAAATGTTCAGCTAGTGGGGGGGGGGAAAAAGAGGCATATTCACTCACACATGAAAGAACAGCTTGAGAGCCAAGACTTTTTATAGTTGGTAGCAGATTGGCTCGAACAGCTAGTAAGGAAGTAAACATGCATCAGAAAACAAAAAGTAAGCAAATATGCCCACCCGAAGAGAAATCAGAGAGAAATGCCCAAGTATACAAAACGGCATGAACAGGTATATGACGGCAGTTTTCAGGAGGATGGGAATTCATTTCAGTTGAATTTAATTACTTACCCACACAGGTGGAATTCTCATTCCCCCAGGAAGGACCTTCAGGGCAGTTCCAGTGCTGCAGTGCTGAGACACCAAGAGAACTACATTTAAAAACTACTGACAACAGAATGGTAAGTAAGGGCAGCATAATCTTAATGGATTCGAACTTTCAATAGAAAGTGACTCGGTTTTGCTCGAGCATAGCCCTAGCCCAGCGAGTGTGTCTGACCCCAAGCGTGTCCACCGGGGTTGGCCTTCGGCCCCGGGGCATCTTTCATTCTCTTGTTTTGCTGTTGCCCTCCAGGTCCTTCTCGTTCAACTCAAGACAGCATCCAAATGCAGCCTGGAAAGGACGCTCCAGGAAGATTCCTTTAAGTTTTCTGGAAGCCAGTAAGAAATACCTGACACCCTTATGACAAATTTAGCAGAGTTTAAAAGCCACACTCTGGAGGACTGTGGCAGACTTCACGGTGACAGGCAGAGTACGGAGGCAAAGGCTTGAGAAAAAAAGAAAGAATTGATGGAAAGTTCCAACCACAACCTTTGGATGAGGCTGAAAGAAGAAATATGTAGATGCGATTCCTCCCCAAACACACTTTCTCTTTTTGAAAAGTAGAATGACTCCCCTTTTCTTTTTAAAGCTCTTTTGGCTCCACCTCCTCTCCTTTTGTGACACTCCAGTGAGCCTCTGTTTGCAAATGCGAGTGTGGGCAATTCCACGCTGCAGGAAAGCAGGGACGGCTGCCAAAGAGGAGATAAGTCGCTACTCACCATAAATATTCCCGGCAGAACCAGGGAAAGAGCAATTAGGGGGATGTGGAGGAGCTAATGGTGTCTTGGAGGTACCTGAATGCTGGCTATGTTTTAATATCTTGAAGAATGGAATAAGGCAGCATAAATCAATGGTGAACAACACCTATGATAATTCAACTTTGTAATAATCGATCATTCACATGAGCAATAGTGAAGATAATTCACCTTCAGCTCATTATTTGAACAAAATGTCAACATCAGTGCACATTCCTGGAGCTTAATCTTTTTTTTCTCTCTCTCTCTCCTGTATATTTTATAGCGGAATTTGAAAGATTATTCTTTCCAAATCAAAGGGAAATCCCTGAGGCCAAATGAAGAGATACAGTAAGCACAGACACTTTTTCTTTCAGCATGAACATAATAAAACATCGCATGGGGCCAGGAGTGCAGGGAAAGGAGTGGATTGTTATTACAGAGCAGTGTTGGAAAAAATAAAGCAATTGTGCAAAAGGTGGGAAACATCGAAATACAACCCAGCTAAATTCTATTCCCTCTCAGACAACTTAGCCTACATTTTCACCTATCGGTGAGAAAAAGAAAAGCTGGAAGTATCGATTAGCTGTCTGCTCAACCACTTTCTTCTTGTAGCAATAGCAGTTATTTTTTCAGAAGTACACCCAGGGCCCAGAAATAGCCAGCGCAAACAAACCAATTACACTAGATTTGGTTAACAATGGAAAATTCTGCCAGTTTACTCCATCCTGGAAAACAGGCTTTCATTTCAATTGCCCAGAGGTAGTGTTCCAAGTGCTAGTCAAAATGTAGATAATGCAATAGTCTCAAAAATAACAGTCACTCTAATGAAAGTCCATTATAGAGGAGAACGAGAACTACTCTAACCCTGTTACTCATATTTAATTATGCCCTGATTTGGCAAAGACTGTGTTACTTTTCTGAAGCAGCTGAAATCAGGACTTTGATTTCAGCCTGCCTCTGCCAAGCAGCTGTGACCCTTTATAAGAGAAACAGACCCTTGGGGGCAACAAAAGTCATGTGAGTTGATAAATGGAATATTCCATTGCTTTCTGGACTCACTCAGACTCAAGAGTCAGAATGAGTCCTACAAATAACCTGCACTGACTAGTCATTTTACTAACCTTGTTAATAAGCTTCCCTTTCATCAAAACGCATTGCCAGAGTCACAGATGACCTCAATAGAAGGAGCTTAGAAGGCACTCAAACATCAAGCTGTATAGGTGGAGAGGAGTGGAAAGAATGATACGATCACAAACATGAAATAATCTGCAACTATATTCTGTTTGGATTTGGAATCCCTCATGTTATGTTTGGTTTTGAAAAGGTTGCTTTCCTAAATTCATTTCACTTGAGCTAATGTTGTCATTAATGTTGAGAATAAACCACTTGGGAATGGATGGAGTCAACAGGGTGGGTGCAGTGATTGATGACTGATGGTAATGGTCAATTCCAGCTAATCCACAGACAATGTAGAGTTCCCCAGATGGCAAAATCAAAGGGCAGAGGCTACCCAACTAGAAAGGGCTTCTAAAGGTATTTAATGAATCGATAGTCTTGCATCTAGATAAAACTGAGTCTTTCCTGAACAAATGAAGTCCTTATTTTAAATTTGACGAGAAACCCATTATAGCTTTATGGGCTTGAGCTGCCAAACATCTTTTAGTCTCTGGGATTGAGGTGAATTAACTATGTCATCAATTAAACAGCTACATGTGATATAGCACTGTATAGGGTACAAAGAAATAGAAGTCACAGTCCCTAACTTCAAGAGCTTGATAAAGTTGATTAACAAAAACAAAGAGTAGTTGAGTATGTTCTAATGAACAGTTAGTAACCAAGTATTCTGGGAGAACTCTGTGGACTGGAGCATGAAACAAAATTTCATGGAATCATTAGGAAGCCTCAGACAAGCATACAGGAAGAGGAAGGTCATGCTGACAATAGGAATGGACAAAGAAAATAATCGCTTATTTATCGGATCCTGGGAGAAAAACCTGCTGACGGATCAGTCAGAGAACAAGTTATCAATGGCAAGGAGACATGCTGTGAATGTTTTTAAGTGTGAGTAGACGAAAGCAATGGCTGCAAGGGAGGCTATTATGAGACATGTCTATGGGTGCTAGTCATTATTCTAACTCTTCAGATAAAATTTCCCTGTCAAAGCACAAAACACCTAATTCTCCTGGGTTGTCTATTTGCTGTACATAACAGCTCTTATTAACTACCACCACCACACCATCAACAGTTTGCCTCCATTGTGCTCTATTCACGTCACCTCAAATCCTCAAAACTGCCTTGCAAGATGGATATTATTATCCCCATTTCACAAATGAAGAAACTGAAAAGCAGAAAGGCTTAGTAATTTTACCAGGATCACACTTTTATGGAGAAACAGAGCCAGGATATGAACTCTGAAATCGGACTTTTCTCCTCCTTACATGGTGTCTCTGATTGGAAAAAACAGAGCGAGGCATCATTAAAAGTTTATGAGGAAGAGCAAAATTTCTATCACAAATGTGGCTATGATAGGGGGAAGCAGGAGTGACAGGCAGTGTGTTTTGGTAGGAATGGCTATCAGCATTTAACATTCACTAGCAGGAACAAGCACACAGGCTATTTCATAGGCTACCTTATCAAGTGTGTCAGGGAAGCCCCTACAAGAATTGAAAACAGTTTTTGTTTTCCAAAGAGAAAGTGGATAGGCCTGGCATTCTGTGTAACTCATCTGTGACAGAAGCTGAAAAGTTATAAAGGGAAAGATAATGGGAGGAGCATGGGTCCAGGAATTAACTATAAAGAACAAATTAAAATTGATCAAGATATAAATACCAGATGTAAATTTTTTATTGAAAAGGAGGGGAGTCGCTAGCCAATTAAAATTCCACAAATTAGCAAATGCCATACTCCTATCATTAAATATCTTAAATATCAGATTTTTTTTCAAGAAATGAAAGAGGAATCCTCTTCATGTTCCTTTATTTAAACTAAGTCCAGCACAATCACTTTGTAATATTTCTCAAAAAAAGACGCACAAACATGTCCTGCCAGTAATGCCTTCAGAAAGTGGGTATATAAAAAAAGGAAGGGGCGGGTAAGTCTATGGAATGACTCCATTTTGCTTTATAGATATTAATGTACTAACTGTATGTTTTATATCAGGAATGCATTTATAAATTATATGTGTAAAAAATAATAAAGGCAAGAAAAATGACCAAGAAAAAAAAAAAAAGGAAGGAGCATAACAATCCATAATATATAATTCCATGAAGTGATACCAAAATATAAGTCCTAAAAATAAAAGTAAACGCATAAACAGCTCATGTTAGTCAGCATTGCATTTATTTACATAATTTCAGCATGCTTCTCCCATGTATTTTTTACTACTAAAAATGTCAAGGGTTAGGGATAGAAAGATGAGTTTTCTATCATCCACAGTACACTCTTTCCCCCGACTCTTGGTTCTGCTGAATCTTAATAGGCAGCACAGTCCACAACAGTGTTGCTGACCATCTTTTCACATGTTAATTGATCATTAATGTATCTTCTTTTGTGAGATTTCTAGTCAAATATTTTCCCTTTTATTATTGGGCTGTTTTTCTTATTATTAATTTGTGGAAATTCTTTATATATATTTTGGATACAAATCCTTTTTCATATTTACATATTGAAAATCTTTTCTCCTAGACTTTGGCTTCTCTATTCATGATCTAAACAATACCTTTTGATAGGCAGATTTAAATTGTGATCAAGTTCAATTTATAATTTTTACTTGTTTGGTTAGCATTTTGGGGTTCTCTCTAAGAAATTGCTGTCTGCTCCTATGTTTTTTTTCTTTTAAGTACTTTTAGAGTTTTAGATTTAGGTTTAGCTTTGTGATTCTTCTTAATTAATATTTGCATATTATGTAAGGTTGGAGTTGAAGTTTATGTTTCTCCATTTAGATATCTAATTGTCCAGCATCATTTGAGTTTTTGTTCCTCTTGAATTGCTTTGGCATTTTGGTTGAAAAATCATTTAACATATATGTTGTGGGTCTATTTCTGGACTTTATTCTTTAACTGTTTTGTCTATCCTTATGCCAACACGACATTGTCTTTTTATTGTAGCTTTATAATAAGTGTTAAAATTTGTTGGTATAAGTCCTCCAACTTGGATTTACTTTTGCAAGATTGTTTTTAGTTCTTCTTGGTTCTTTGTATTTCCATATATATTTTGGAGTCAGCTTGGAAATTTCTTTAAAGAACCCTGTTGGGATTTTGATTGAGATTTCACTGAATATATAGGTGAATTTGGAAAGAATTGACATCTTAATATTGAGTCTTCTAATCGATAATTTCTCTAATTATTTAGGTATTTTTTCATTTCTCACATCAATGCATGTAACTTTTTTTATTGTACAGGTCTACACATCTTTGGTTAAGTTGATTAGTGTTTTATGTTTTTGAGTACACTTGTAAATGGAATAGTTCCTTTAACTTTATTTTCCAATTGTTTGCTGCTCTTATGTCGAAATACAATTGAATTTTGTATATTGCCTGGTACCCTGCAACCTTGCTAAATTAGTGTGTTATTACTTAAGTAATCAAAATTCAACAATATAATTTAGAAAAATAAAGGCAAGGGAGGTTTATACATAGCCTCCAAAATTAGAAATAGCACTTATCTCTAATAGTCCAGAATCACATGACAACTTGCAGAAAAGACCATTTTCATAAAAAGGAAACTCTATTATGCTTTTTCAGTTTTACCCTAATAAGGACGTTTTCTTTCCCCCCTCATAGCATTATTATATTATTGCAATCTAGACAGCTATGCAGTGTTTCATTATGTCTGGAGTTTTTTCAGTGAGTCTGATGCCTAATATTTCCCCCCACAATACTGGAGGTAAAATAAAAAATTATATGATGAAAAGTCATGTCTTTTTTTTTTCTTTCAAGCATCAGCCACATTTGCTTACCATCAGTCAGAACCCACCATTGGGAAGAAGATTGGGAAAGGAAAGCTCCTGTGATAGGTTGGATTATATGTTCCCCAAAGACAGGTACTTAATCTTAATTCCATTCCTGTCATGTGAACTCACTGTAAATAGGGCCTCTGGAAGATGTTATTTTTAGTTAAGGTGTGGCCAACTGGAAAATGATGGATCTTAACACTATTCATTGGAGGCCTTTTAAAGCGAAAGCCATGCGGAGGAGTCAGAAGCCAGAAGTCATTGCCATGTGACTAGAAAGTCAGAGAACCCAAGGACTGCCAGCCAGCCAGAAGGCTAAAGACTCAGGAGGAAGCAAGACTTCTATCCCCTGAAACCATGAGTCAGTAAATTCCTGTTGTTAAACCAACCCATTGTGCAGTATGTGTCATAGCAGCTGGGAAACTAAGACAACTTCCATTTAGCTCCTATGAAAAGTAGGCATTAGCCCCCTTTATGGAAGGTAAATCTGAGGATAAAGTAAAGGATCTTGCCCAAAGGCTCACAGCTAGTAAGTGATGAAGACAGAAAACAAGTCTGTCTGACTCTAGAGCATGAGTCTAAACCACTGTGTCTAGGACTTCTTTTATTTAATAATAATTCTAAGGTGAACACCCATCCTCCATGCCTACTCCTGAGACCAGGACACCAACAGGGCAATAAGGGTTATTCCATCCATCCTGCTGTTCTTTTGTGCCAACTTCTTTGGTATCTCCCCTATATTTAAAATTCCATCTGATAATATTTCTCTGGCTGCTGGTGAATGCCATAATTTTTGTCATTTGAGAAATGAAGTAATCTTCAGTGATCCATAAAGATATGCTTGGAGTTAATAAGAAAGAGAAGCAGCCATTAAATTAAATAAATAGATGTCCTGATAGTCAAGGAAGTTTGAATCAATACTCAAGACAGGGAAATCAAATGAATGTAAGAAAGCAAACCAAAATGAATGAGATTGAGTGCCTTGATTGTGGAATAACCAATAAATAACATTACTCCAAATTCTACACAAAGACTTTAAGAAAGAAGGGAGGAAGGGATTTAGCCACATTTGCTGAGACTAAAAGACATCCTGGGGCAATTTTAAAATACCGGATATTAGATCCTGTGATAGCTCACCTGATTTAAATGTGTGTCATGGGAAGGATGCATTCTCTCACAGGACAGCAGTGGCTCCAATTTTCCTAGATTTATTCACAGATTAAATTTAGCCCTTTCATGAAATATATCTGCTAACCCCAAAAAAACAATTATGCAACTCTGGCATTCTGCAGCTAAAACCTGTTGTATACAGTATTTTTAAAATTATACATCACAATCAGTAATAAGAAAACTACTTGTTTCCAGCTGTAATCTTCATTCTTAATCACTTTAAACACAGGAGATTATGAAATGAAATGGAGTTCAATATGTATACACGCAAGTAAAATTATTATCTCAGCCCTCCTATGGGAGGTGTGGCAAAAAGAATAATGGGATTATCACACTTGGGGCTTGGGCTATAGGTTTGCCCAAAATCTCCAGAAGAGGGGATCTATCTTACAATTATGACCAAAAATGAATTAGGTTTGTAATTGCCTGACCCATTCACAAAATGACCAGTGTTATCACAATTCCTGGATTGTACACTCATTCTATATATGGAAAAATGATAAATTTTGTTTCTCCACTATTGATAAAAGGTTAGCTTAATATAGCACATATGTTGATCTTGTATCAAAATAAGACTGACCTTTAAAAAGCCAACTTGCATTTGGTCCAAACCTTTTAGCAAGCAATTTGGCAACATGTTTCAGAGCCATAAAAATATTCATAGGCGATGACCAAGTAATCTCACTCCTGGCAATTCCTCTCTAAAGGGATAATCTCTCAACTATAAAAAGAAGTTATAATCATACAAATATGTGTTGTTGTTTTTTGTGTTTGTTTTTTGGGTTTTTTTAGGAGGTATTGGAGATTGAGCCCAGGACCTCATACATGGGAAGCAAGCACTAAACCACTTCTATATCTGCCCCCTCAAATATATGTTTTTTTGCTTGTTTTTTAAAGATTTATTTTTTTTATTTACTTTTATCCATTTTTACACCTGCCCCCGCCCCCATTTTTGCTGTTTTTGTGTCCATTCGCTGGGCAATTCTCTGTGTCCGTTTCCTGCCCTCTCTTCTCATCCTTCTCCTCCTGTCTTCACTGGGATTCAATCCTGGGAACCCCCAATGTGTGAGAGAGGCATCCTACCGCCTGCACCACCTTAGTTCCTGGTTTTTCGGCGTGTCTTGTCTTGGCTCTCCCTTGTGTCACTCTCCTGTTACGTTATCATCTTGCTGTGTGGCTCAGAGGAGCCTGGCAGTGCACCCACTTGCAGGGCCTGCGGGGCTCACCTGCTTGCAGGGCCTGACGGCACACCCACTTGCAGGGCCTGATGGCGCACCCACTTGCGGGGCCTGATGGCGCACCCGCACATGGAGCCTGGCAGCCTGCGCGCCTTCTCTATTTTTCTTTATTTTTGCTGGGAGGTCCCGGTAATCGAACCCAGGTCCCTCCATATGGGAGATGGACACCCAACCATTTGAGCCACATCTGCCGCCCCCCCCAGATATATGTTTTAATGTTATTGGTGGTATCAAAAATTAGAAATGGTCTTCATTTACAATAACAGAAATGGTTGAGAAATTGTTTAATGACATGGTATAGTCATTAAAAGGGAAAAGTGTTTACCACAATATTAACTGGAAAAAAATACAAAATGTTATCACGTCTATAATATTTACTATTCTGTATACATAGATAAGAAACACAGAAAATTAAAATTATTTGAGTAGGCAGTTGAGAGTATGAGCTAATCCTGCGTCCCTTTTTTAAATCTCAGTTTTGTTTTTTAACATTGTAACTTTAAGGGAAATTGACTGGCATCCATTTACCTCCAGGTGAAGTACATTATGTTTTTTATGTTTTCTTATATCCTAAAACCTGTGCTCTCAACTCTGCCTTCTCTCTCTTTCCCTCCATTATCTGATTTAGTAGTTCTCAATCTTATGAGACCCAATGTCCCCTCGAATATTCTAAAATGAGATTTGCAAATATCCCCCCTACTCATGCAATTTTTTAAAAATCCACATAAAGACCAATAGTATTATAAAAAGAAATAGAAGGAAAATAAACCATAATAAAAGATATGTATATCAATATATAAATATTTGAGTATGATTACACTAGGATTACAATTATTACACTATTGATGGTGTCAAAAACTTATCTATGTACGTGAATTCAAGAGCTACCGGTACAGATGGACTGAATTAGTCTTCTGTGGTTAGATTTTCAAAATGGTGAACTCTTGGAACAGTTCTAACAAAAAAGGACAGTTTAAATGGTGGTTGCATTCTTGAAAAATTCAGTGTATTTTAAACCATATTAAAATACATGTAAAAAGACTTAGGCTCTAGGCTAATGACTGTCAACCATGACTGAACATTAGAACCAGCTGGATGCGCAGGCTTTACCATAGACCAGTAAAATCAGAAACTCTGGAAGAGGGATCCAGGCACGGAAGGTGTTGCCTTTACCTGGAGCTCGTTAGAAACAGGGTCTCAAGTCCCAACCCCAACCTGCAGAATCAGAGTCTGCATTATATCAAGAGTTCCAGCTGATTCATAAGTTTCTTTAAAGTTTGAAAAACACTTGTCTAAGCTCAAATAATTACCAAAAAAAATTTTCCATCAACCTGAATATCCAACAGAACACCCAATAGCTGTGTGAGATTTGGAAAATTCTTCATGGTGTAGGAGTTTCTAATACATTACAGGATCCCTATTATCCATTCCTGTCTCCCTGAGTCTTCAACTAGTAGAGTTGGTCTCATGATTCATCATTCTCTGAGAACAATGTAAATGCCTAGAATCATAAAAACAGTAGAAAACATATCCTTCCAGGAGAGGCAGTCTGATCAGTGTTATAATAGCCTAGGGATTAAAACACATAAAAACAGGGCTTTGGGCTGTAACTTGGAGATTGTTGATGGGGAAAAAACATTTAGGATGGATTGTATATGCAAATATAAGGCAATAAAACTGCTTTAAAAGGTTTTAAAGACCTACACACATGAAAAAAATCATAATTTTCTTGTCTCCTACGTTTACTGAGAGGATACCCAAAAGCATAGAATCAAATTAAAGGCTAGAAAACCAATTTTAATGTGTCAATGATAATTTATATGTGAAAGTTATAGGCTCTTCTGGATTTGAGGACATTTAAAATAGCTTGGCATTTATGAAAAAATTGGTTTAGTTTGAATTGTTCTCACAGCACTACAGGAATAAAGTTCTAATTCCTGAACCTTAGAACTCCCTTACTCTAAAGAAAACTTAAACTATATTAATTAACTCAAGATCACATAAGAAAGCGTGGGCTGGAATAAAACCTGGATATTACAAATTTCTCATTTCCTGTTTCCTATTTTGAGTCCCTAAAATATATTACTGCTTGATGACTGGCTTATTTTTATTTAAAGTTAATTATCTCAAAGGAAGTTACTCCAAAGTGCTCCTACCAGATTCCTAAGTCACATGACTAACCATACATCTTGTCAATACTGAGATAGCGCCTGGCACAGAGCAGGCACTCAGTATCTCTTTGTCAAGTGAATAAATGAATGACTAGCAGGTCAAAAGTAAAAAGAAGTAGAGGAAATTATCTTGCAGTACCTGTATGTGTATATATATTCAAGTGTATATATTGAGACACTTCTCTCAAAAAATCTACCCATAGGCAGTTTCCAAAAACCCATTAATAGCAAATTCCTCCCCGAAGCTAATGGTTATGCAAAGTGCCTTTCCCTTGTGGAGATCATCTCAAAAATATAGTGTCGATCCAAGGTAAAACCCACCTGATCATTTGGAAACTTCTGAGGCGTCCCCAGGGGAACAGAGATGTACCCTAGAAGGAGCTGAGGCCCCTCAGATGGGGAAACAAACCTCAGTACTTGGGAAGCAAACGTACCCATGCAAGAAGCTGTGACCCCACACAACCTACCAGCTGCCCAGGGAGCAAAGCCAACATGTGGATCTCAACCTCAAATGCCACGATGAGAGAATCTAGCGTGTGGCATCTGGATCCCATTGCCAGAGACACACCCTATTTTCGATCCCAGCTGTCCATGCTGTTCTTGGATGGGGACAAGGAGAAGGCCGAGGAGAGCAATGTCAAAGGGCTTTGGCTAATGTCATAGAAGTGAATTTGGTGACTGGACTCATTTGTTACTTGAGCAGATTGGTCTTTGCCAGAATTAAACCACCTCAGTCTGTAACTTCATTTGATGGTTCCTTGTTCTTATTTTTCCCAGCATGCCACACTGCCTGGGGCAATCACACTTACTGACCCTGGACTTAACAGTCACCTGGAATTTACTAATATAATCAAGAACTGAATCAAGAGTTAGAGAACACAGAGCTTGCCAAAACCCAATAATAGGCCTTTTTACTTAGTTTGCTGTAAACATGCTATTTATTCTGAAATGAACAAAGGAAAAGTTTCAGCACCTAGTAGTATATTCCACATACTTTTTAATGTTTCTCAACACCCAGTTAATAGCATTCCTGAGAAAGGTGACCTTTCTGGGGCAAGGAAAAAGTGGTATTCTCAGCTCTTTCCCCAATCGCATTTACTCCCTGGTGCCAAGAATATCCAGTTAATTGTTCAAGGGAATGTGTGTCACCTGAAATCCCCTTGAATTGTGTGCACTTGTATGCTGATTATGTTGATCAAATTCTATTGGACATTTAGTTTGCAACTCTTGGCCAAATTCTGCTCTTCTAGTCTAACCTGTACAAGAGAGAGGAGCCCTAGATGCCAATAGAGCCTCTGATCTTGGATAAATCACTTGACTTACCCTCCTGGATGCTGGTGTCTTTATCTTTAAATTAAGAGGCTTGGACTAGATGAACTTCTTTGGTGTCTTTTGTCTCTAAGACATTTATGTGCTGTAATTGGCAGCATGAGGCGCTATTAATTTAGTTGGTCGTTAGTTGACAGTTTATTGAAAGGAAAAAAATCACGGCATTGTATAGTTAAAAGGAACCATGGAGCACCAATTCCAACACTCTCTGTTATGACAAAAAAGGAAATGAGGCCGGTAGAAGAAAAGGGTCACAGCTGCTTAGTGGCAGAAGAGGACTGAATCTCTTGACCTGTTGTAAGGTATTTTTTCTACTACAACATGCTGCCAAGAGCAGCTGCCAAATCTCCTACAAAAAAATGGAAGTCTGATATCATCTAAGGAATAGAGTAGTCAAATGTTACCTTCTCTTTTTTAATTGCTCTTTGTTAAAATCTCTTCTAGCACTTAGGGCATCGTATTACAATCAGTTGGGTATAGGTTTAAACAATACCGTGTGTGTGCGCGTGCGCAAACACACGTTAGATTGTGAACTCTTTGAGGGCTTTGTGCACTCCAAAGTGTTTTACCCACAGTAGACAGTCCATAAATATCCGCTGAATGTCACTGAATGAAATGCTTCCAGGAGAATGTATTAGAGGCTGGGGGTAAACCAACAATTTACTCCTCCTCTGCATTATGTTCTACTCCCCTTACAGATTTTACTTTAACGGCATATAAACATATACCACTGATAACTATATGGAGACCAAAGTGTCAGCCTTATTAAGGGAGACATAGTAAAACCTCAGCATACAAGACTCCCTGGTAGAGGTATAATTTGGACTCAGGCCAAATGAGTCTTCATATTTCCTCCCTTTTAGTCTTGGGACTCATATGGCAGAATTGGGTGTACAAAGAAGCTGAGTATGCATCGGCTGCCATCCAGTCACCCAACACCCACAGAACATAAAAATGGCAGACCTGCGGGCCTGCCCTCTGTTTCAGCCAGCTGTGTACACAATGCAAGACCAGACACCATAAAAGACACTTGCCCTGGCATCCAAGAGGTGGGCAGTGCAGCAGAGGGAGGGGCGGGTCTCCTCGTTTGTGAGGCTACTGCCTCGGACAGAACCCAGTTGAGGCCTGACTCAGTAGTCACATTAGCATCTTTTCTTCCTTTGCATAGTTTTGACGTCAGAGAAAGAAAAAATAAAAGGGAAAAAAAAAAATCCAAAAAAGCTCACCATAATAATTTCTTCCATGAAAATGTCAGGATAGAAAAATGGGCTTTCTCTCCTCTAGAGTGAAACAATTATTTAACATGTAAAAAAATTTAAAAATTTAAATCAAATAAAATATATAGAATAAAATCCTTTTTTAACAGAATACCACTTATATGGTTGTATTGGTCCTACAAAATGGAAGTTTTTAAGAATATTTGGATGATGTATATGTGCCCATTAAGAATTTCTAATTGGTATGTTTATCAAAATGCATGAGTATGACAGAAAATTTGGACATAATTTTTAAAAGAGTAAAACAGTAAATTGTCAATCACCCCAACCACATGGAGTCTACAACTAACAGAAGTTAAATGCATTTCCTTCTGCACATTTTTTTACAGAGTTGTGGTCAAATGATATAAATGTAAATATTAATTTTTAAAAATATTAACATATATGTTTTCTAATCATAAAAGTAATATATAATCACTGTGAAATATTCTTGACAAACATGGAAAGTAAAAATCACTCTAAAATCCACAACTGATATACTGATGTGTTGCTCTGTAAAAATGAAAAATGACTGCATCTGTGCTAAAGTTTTGCTTTACAAAGTTTTACAAAAGTTCTTCATTTTAATCTGCAGAAGAATCATAGTAGAAAGTTTTACTTCTAAGGTAAACTAACAAATTCACTCTCTCCTGGGAAATAATTCTGAAAACTTTTATCGGACTCATCAATTCTTTTTTTTTTTTTTTTTTAAAG